>JADLZK010007216.1:0-12276 GCA_015847255.1 Hyparrhenia diplandra
AAATAATTACGTAGGATAACTTTTTACCAACACCGCGCCCGCGTCGAGTTGCTTACTTAATTAAGTAAGGAGATATTTATTTAAAGGAATAAAAGATAGGAATAAAAATAGGAAATAAATAGATTGCTTGTAAAAGAGGAATTCCAATCATATAAGGAAACACTCTAGATCTTTTCTTAGCGTGCAAGTCTCCCTCGGTTCTATAAATACAAAGGTATGTAGGCGGTTGAATCTTAAGCGAGAAAAATTAAAGGGGTAGCTCAAAGCGGCTCTTATCTCTCCGGCTCTCTTCCCTCTCTCTCTCCCAGCGTGCACGCCCTTGTCTTGCCGCCCGCTTGCTTGGCCCTGCACGGCGCCCTGTCATGCCGCACACGCAGCGCATGCCGCGCTCGCCCACGCCCGGCCGCGCGCTTGCCGCTGCATAGCTTGGCGGCGGCACGCACAGCGCTTCGGCGCCACCGCCTCAGCCCTCAGCCTCCTTCCCCGATCTGTATGATGGCCATCGCGTGTGAGTTCGGCTCAATCTGGTAGGGTTACGGCGACAACCCACTACGTGGACATTAGCCAAGGCAGCTGGTGTTGAGCGCCCACGCTAATGGTAGAATTGACTTATAAGACCGGCCGCCTTATACGATTAATCCACAGTAGGGTGGCTGGTCTTGTGGGAGAAAACTGACCATTGTAAGGCTCAAAACAAAAAACCGCCCCTATTCAAAAGTAGTGCAAAGCTAGCGGCTTTATCTAACCACAAACCAAACAGGCCTATATACATGTAAAAGGTAGGTTAAGTTTGACTATGTTTATAGAAAACATCAACAACATTTATATCTTCATATAAATTTATTATAAAATATATCAACGTCAGATACGCCTAATATTGATACTAATTATGTACTCCCTCTGTCCCAAAATAGATGTTATTCTCGCTTCAGAAATCCAAGCGTTTTCAAAATGCTGGCAATTATATATTAAAATATATAAATATTTATGATATGTAATTAGTATCATCTTAAAAAGATCCTTAAGTCTAGTTTTTTTTTTAAAAATTTATTTGGAGATTTAAATGTTACCGCGTATTTTCTACAAACTTCGATCAAAGTTAAAAAGTTTGGTGACACGATTCTCATAGCGACATACTGTTTTTTTGGGACAGAGGGAGTATCATAAATGTTAATATTTTTCATATATATTTGGTCAAAGTTACAAAAGTGTTTAAGCGAGAATGACATTTTTTATAGGATGGATGGAGTATGTCATATATGAGATTTTCAATGGGAGTAGTGTAGTTAATTCGTTTAGTTTCTTGATTTGCTTCTGTGGTGAAGCCCTTTTGTGCTTTAGGCTGAAGGCCATTTAATGGTCTTAGGTTTTAAACAAGGTATGTGGTTCCGGCTAAATTGGGCGAGGCGGCCGCGTGTTGCGTCGAGGAAACGTCGAAGCCCGGGAAGGGGCGTGGGGGCTGCAATCTCTGCGCCCCGGCGGAGCAGCCTTAACACGAGCAAGCTGCCGGGAAGGGGAGGAACCCGCGGCGAGGAGAGGCGGCGGCGGCGGCCCGGCGCACACGTCTTGTGACAGCGGCAGCCTGGCTGTGGCCGAGGTGGCCTTGCGAGTAGAGGCAGCGCGTCGCGAGCAGCGGTTGGAAGGAAGCGGGGAGATTGGAGAATGGAGTACTTTTATTGCTTGCTTATCCCCTAGAGATTACATGCACCTCTTGCTTACTATAGCCAGCTGACTGAGTGGGACTTGTAATCGCTATAAGCAATCTCTACTCAGGTTTCCTTACTCTGATGAGGAATACCTTTTACAAGCTTAATATTTATTTATTTCCTAATAGAGGGTCTTTCCTTATAGATTGGAATAATCTCCCTTTTACACACCAAAAATTCCTAAGATAATCTAGCTTGAAGGCAGAAAGCAAACTTCGGACTGCGTCAGCGGGAGAGAGGAGACGGCAGCGGCAAAGAGGCGCCAGCTGCCTGGCATCGAAAGCCTCCTCTTGGGCGGCTGACGTCGCGTCGAGCCCAGTGCTTGCGTCGGGCTGGCGAATGCTAAGGTCATGACATTTCCCCACCATTCGGCGAGGTGGTAGCGTCCCGCGATTGCCGCCCAACCCAGTAGGTGGTGGCGAAGAAAGGGCAGCTGATGTCGGGGAAGTGACAACTCGGCCCGAAGTAGTAAGCTGAGAGGAGCGCGCGCGTTAATGCGTTATGCGTGGGTGCGAGATGCTTGCCTCGCTCGGCGAAGAGAGAAAGCGAGGTGGAAATTAAGCGAAGTAGATCGGCTGAACTTGAAAGCTTCGGCGCGCTGCGAAGGCGTTCCGCCCATAAAGCGCGGCGCTTGGCGAGGCGGCGTTGAGAGTGCCCGGCGCGGCTTTCGATCGCTCGGCAGTGATGGAGAGCGCGTGTAGGTATGTAAGAGTGCGTCAGACACTTTGGCATCACCTTTGCATGGAAAACACTGCGAGTAGAGGCGCGTCGAAGCGGCGGTAAGGCGGCGGCGAGTCGAAGTCGAGAGCAGCCATAGAAGGGAGTCGCGCTGGAAACTGGCGGCGAGGCGGCCCGCTACGCATCTCGCTTCGTCCATGTGAATGCTTGCTGGCCGTGGCGTTGTCGATGTGGGCGAAGCGGTATGCCATTGTTGTCAAAGAGGATAGCCGGTGAAGCCCCCTCAACGCGCAATCGTCGAGCGGCACGGAGTAGAAAAGGACGCTGGGTTTGAGCGCGATCCTCCCGTGAAGCGGTGGGGAGAGGTGGAAAGCCCATCTGCGGCGCCCGTCGCGGCGGGGCGTTACTCGGCCAGGAAGTCACGGGAGGCTTCGACGGCGGCCGAGGGATGTAATCGCGGTGGAAGCACCTCCGACGCTGTCGCCAGTGGAGGCTCCACTCACAGCGTAGTAGCGCAGCTTCGATGGCGTGGAGATGATCCGAGCGCTCCTTGTTGAGTGCCGTCGTGGCCAAGTGAAGCTTCGGCTAATCGCCAGCCGTTCGGTGTGCGGCCCGTCGAAAGTGCGTCCATTTCCGCGGCAAAAGGAACGCTGGCACGGCATGTCACGGTCCAGCGGGGCAGCGCAATGTCGCCGTCGATGTCACGGCGTGGTGGCCGACGACCTTGCGGCGCCCGGTGCGCAGCGCCCTACTACGGCAGCGTCGTCCGAAGCTTGTAAAATGCGTTGTAGTGGCGGGCAAAGGTCGATGGCCTCCTCCATCCGGCGAGGCTCCCGGCACCACTCAGCGTCGTGCGAAAGCGTGTCCGCGTAGGCCTCCAGCAGAAGAGGCGGCCCAGCGGTGGCGCTGACCCTCAAGATTTCCATCGCGTAATGCGCATAGTCACCGAGAGCGTTGATGTGAGTGGAGTCAGCTTACTTGCCTCCACGGGAAGGCGGTCGCGTCTTCGCCAGGTAGTCGAGGTGTAGGCGAGAGTCGAAGTGATGCCAAAGGCGCGGCGTGCGAACTTCGTCCCACTTTCGATTGGGGACTTCTTCTTGGGCGAGGTCCATAAACTGCCTGCAGCAGACCAATGAGTAGAAGGCAGCATAACTCGCGTAGTGGTCAGGTGCGATGTCAAGTTGAGGCGGCAGACGAGACTCCGGCTTGCGAATCCGGTGAGTGCGAATTAAACCGGTGCCCGCGTCGTACTCACGGACTTCTACAGGCGTGTTAGCAGCGTAGGGAGAGTTGTGATGCGTAGCGGGTGGCACCCACTAGCTGCAGGCGCCGCGAATTGTGTCGCAGCAGCGCCTAGGGTGGCGCCATGGGTAGAGGCGGCGCCAGCGGGTAGCGCCCGTCTGCGCGAGAGAATCACCGCATGTCGCGGAGGTGTCGGTGGAAGGGAGAGGGCAGCGGGTTACTGCGGTGTCGTCGAGGATGAGCGTCGATAATGACGGCGGTCGCGTCACACGGAGCGCGCCATCTTCCTCCTCGGGCGGAGGATGGCAGGAGTCGCGAGCGGCGGGGAGCCCGCAGCGAGCGGTGGCGGTAGCGGCGGCGCGGAGCTGGCCACGTGCCCGGCCCGGCGGCGTGCGGCAGGCTCTCCTCCGAAAGCTTAGTGCGTCGTGCTTGAGTAGTCACGGAGGTGATGGCGTACTCCATGCGGCGCGTCGCGTCTCGCTCTCGTCCCGGCGGCGGCTGGTCTTGCTTGCCGGTTAGCCGTCGAGGAAGCGTCGCCCGTGCTGCGGTGAGAACTCCCTCATCACCGGAAGCCATGGGTGGTGGGAATCGGCGTCCACGGGTCTCCGGATACCGTTGTCGAGATTCCGGGTTGGGTGGTGCGAGGGTGAGCGCGTGTTGGTCGAGCGTCGAAGCTTACCGGAAGGGCGTAGCACGCAATCTACCGCTCGCGCGTGGCGGCAAACGCTTAAACACGAGCTAGCTTGCAGGAAGGAGGCAGCCGCGAGGAGAGGGTGGCGGCAGCTTGGCGCGTCTGGCGAAGAAGCGTAGCTGGCCTTGATAGTCGCGGGCGGCAGCTGGCGTGAAGCGAGCATAGATAGATACTTTTATTGCTTGCTTATCCCCTAGAATTACATACTCGCGCTTATATAGCCCGGCTAGTGGGACTTGTAATCTAAGCAATCTCTATAAAAGTTTCCTTATCACGATCCGAATACCTTTTACAAGCAATATTTATTTATTTCCTAATAAGGTCTTCCCTTATAAGATTGGAATATCCCCTTTTACACACCAAAAATTCCTAAGATAATCTAACTTTGAAAGGCAGAAAGCAAGCTTCGGACTGCGTACGGGAGAGGAGGCAGCGGCAAGGGCCCGGCCCCCCTTGGCGTGTGTGCCACGGCACTCCTCGGACGGACGGCCATCGCGTCGAGCCCAATTAGCCCCGTCGAAGCTTGCTAGTCTAGGTCATGATAAAGGATTACACCACAACCTTTATACAACAATGGACAATCTGTTTGTTGAGAAGGGTGTAGAACGATTAGACAGTTCAATCAAGAAAAAATATTGGACAGTCCATTGCTAATGCTATAGCGACCGACTGCTACCGTTGCCTAATTAAACCACTTAGTTTTGTATGTATAGCAGACATGGTACATAGCAACGGACGGTTTGACGGTCTAACTTTTGTTAACAGATAAACTGTTAGAAGCTTTCAGCAACAGACAGTTCATCGCAATACAGGAGCTTTTGCAACGAGCAGTCCATTGAGTTTTTAAATAGGTAAAAAATAAACCTGGTCTAATGGTAGCCAATGATCAAACATTATCCATACCTTGATTTGGGGAAATAGAATTACCCTTATTTGTTAATCCATTTAGTGGAACATGACTCGGAAAATTGTATATATATATCGTCATGGTTTCTTGTGTATACGTATACAAAAAAAGACTACTAATTTCTGTACAAAGCAAGCTACTACAGTAACCACCTATAGAAAAATAATATACTACTAGCATGAGCCCCGCGCAAATGCGCGAACAAGGAAGGCAATAATATTATAGATCTGAAAAGGAGTAAACCAATTAGTGATATAAATAAAAGGTTATATTTATTTATTAGAAACCTGAAATTTGTTTATACAGCTAGAGTTTTAAAGTTTATTATCCAGATATGCAATTACATGTGAGAATACGGACAATGAACCAAAAAAGTTCACTATGACTAATCACATTGAGTTTTGGAAAAAGTTTGCCTTTAAACATTGTGTCACGGCCGCTCTGATTCTTCAGAGCGGTTTGCTCAATGATAAATTTAATTTGATAGACACTTGAATGCCTGACAGTGTGCTGAAGAGTTGTACAGTAATCTAGTGTTTATTATTTCGGTTTTTAAAGTAGATTCAACATGGTCATCACCACTGGTAGAGAATAAAGTTATGAATCTAACAAAATTAATTTCATATTATTTGTATTTATAATAACTTTCTTTTTGGATTCTCACAAAATCTTTTGCATGCAATAGTACAAAAGTGCAGTTCATACGCTAGCCTAAGCCTAATGAAAGAGAGATGGGGCAAACCGGGAGCGGACTGCAGGGTCGCGTGGGGAACGGCTGGCTGCTGCGGTTACCGGCGTTGACCGGCGACAGCGCCGCGTCGCCATGACTGCTGTCGGTGTGGGGCTGGGGACGTGGCGCCCGCGCTTGCCGGCGGCGGGGGCTTGCGGCTGCGCCTGGGCTGCGGTGGTCGCGTCCGCGCGTCGTGTCAGGCCTCATCGTGCCAGTAACTGCTCTGCGCCGGGGCTGCAGGCCGCGCACACCGCGCCGGTGGGCCCGCGCCGGCCGTGCCTCGGCGGCGTTGTTGCATCGCGGGGCTCTGTGCCGAGCCGGCAGAACGGTGCAGGGACGGCGGCGGAACACGTCGTTGTTACGGGACACCGCCGGGCTGGCCACCTACGCGCGGAGGCTGCCGCATGGGCCTATGGGCGCAACCGCCGCTCAGCAGCCCGGAACCGGGGACGGTGGCGGAGGCAGGGCATGCGTGGACTGGATGAGAGTGGCGGCGCGGGAGGTAGATAGTATTGCGATTCGTGACTAGGATAGGGAAAGGCGGACCTGTGTGCCCGATGTTTCAGGAGAGCCCTGAAGGTTAGTGACCGGTGATGTGCTAAGCGGTTGGTTTAAGAGTATATATAGATAAGACTACACACAGAAAGCGCAGACCCGCATCGCAAACTCATGACTGTGATACCTGCAAACTGGAAAGTGCCAGTTCTCCCGCTCATTGTTATCAAGGCAACAATTAATGTATTAGAAACAAAAAATAATATCCTAGGAAAAAGCAATTACAAACAATAAGCCTGTGTGAATTGCAAGCAAAACAAGAATGTTTTAAAAAGCCAAATATGACTCCTACTGTTTGGCTAATCTAAGGAAAACAATTGCGCATAAAAAAAACTTGCATCCTCACTTTAAGCTGAGCAATCTGCTAGATTCATTCAATTTTCGAACATCCAGACATGGACAAAAAATCTTAAAGTTTTTTTTTTTTCTCGAATAGACAAAATCCTTGGCTTTTTGCACTATAGTAAATCTGCAAAATCAGAGTAGGCATATGTAATGAGTCAGGGGTTTGTGTGTGTGTTGAATAGTGGGCTTGTGTGTTGGGCTTGTGTGTTGAATAGTGGGCTGGGCCTAATTAATCAAGGCGGTGGCCTTACAAACACCCACCTCCATAAATGATTTACCGAGGCGGTTTACTTATCATACTCAAAAAAAGTTACTTATGACGGCGCCTCATTTGCATTAATTGAGTGGAGGGTGCAACATCATCATCAAACCCGCGTCTTCTGTACAGCTCCCATGCCGCATGAAGCACCCGCGTCCTTGTCAGAGTTCAGTGCCCCGTTCCTACAGCCGACACACAATCGAGTTTTAGACAAAAGAGTGGGTGACAAGGTGAAAGATCTATCCTAGTAGTACTTTGCTGCTAACATTCCATCTCTCTCCTTGCCTAACCTCACCAGTGACCGTTGTATTCTTGATGATATGCTCCTTGTACCGGTCGATATGGACAGAGCTACAGCTTGTTACTCAGCATTATCTCTAGCGTAATGTTTTTTTTTTTTAGAAAAGGGAATATATTAATATTCCAGCATACGCAATCAAACAATGTATATAGCTATTCGTTACACCACAAGCATACCGCACACTTTAGATTCCAGCAACCTAGTTGTCTCTCCAGCGATAGAAGTGCCACAAAAGAGTCTTCCAGCTATCAGTTTGAAAAATCTCTTTCTGCGAGGGGATCATCCGTTGCCAAACCACACTTGAGATCCTTACGACAACACATTCTACACTAACCACACGCCTCCCATAGCCGGCCTCTTCGCCACTTTTAATTAGGTGCCACATACGCCTATAGCGCCAATTGCGTGGGCGCAACTCGCAAAAAGTAGTTGCAAGGCCCTCGATGCGCCGCGCCAATGCTCTCCTGTGACCACCTTCCTCCACCGTGGACACACGAAGATCTCTTATTTTGGTTTTTGGCTATTAGTGACACCTAAGGACTAATCTCGATGCTAAGTGTTTGACTAGATTGGAAATTGGTCATGCGTTGATGGTGCTTTTGAGATCATGGAGGAAATGGATAGAGGTGATCCAAAAGATGATCAAGCATGCAACTTGGTGTAGTTTGAATCAATTGTCCCCAAGGCAAAATTATAACCATAGGGCTTTTGATTTCACCTCAAGACACCATAGAGGTGTGAGTAGTTTATAGGATCGATAAGCGTACTATAAAGAGGAAACTTATAGGTACATGTCGGTCCTCATGTGCCTTTAGGTTCAAAATTCATATGCATGCATTCTAACCTAAAGAAGAGCTAACTCGCGCTTAATAGAAAATGTTTCAAAAATGCTAACTTACATGGTGTTGAGGTGTTCCCTTCGACGATATGCAGCGGCAGAATCAAGTAGCCGGAAGTAGGTTTGGAGCAAAAGCGAAGAAAGCGGCTTAACCTAGCGGCGAATTCCTTGACTCGGGACGGGCGCGGACGCATGCACGGACTCGTGTACCCGGAAGCATGCGGGGATCGGCCGGGCCGCACCGGTGTTAATGTTCGGTCAAAATAACAGAAGGCATGTTTTCGTGGTCTATTTCGGGGAGGTATTTGGGACGCATGCACCGGAAGCATGACGGACACATGACGGGCCATGCACCGGGGTTCTAAATTGGGCATGTTGGGTTTTGTCGGTTCTGGCCAGGACTCATCGACGGACTCATGCATGAGTCGTTCGGCGTCCGATCGCGAAAGGGTACATGTTCCTCCCCAACGGCTCCATTTCATGGTGGAGCCTATTTATACCCCTTTTGGCCGGCCATTGCTCTCTCTCTTGGACATTTGAATCATTCCTAACACACTAGAGCTGAGCAACAACCCTCCCTCTCTCTCATTCTTGCTTGTGAGCTTCATTTTTTGAGAGAAGACAGTCATCAAGTGCATTTGCATCGAGTTCTTGCATCTAGAAGGCACTTAGGGGGATCGTTGTGAGCCAGTTGGTTTTTCTTGTTTCTCTTGGAGACACCGCTCCTAGCCCGGCTTGGTGATTTGGGTGGAGTTGTTGGCAAGAAAGGGATTGTTCTTGGCCACCTCCGAGAAATTTGAGAGGATCACGCACTCCCTGTCCGGAAGACAAAGTGCAAGGAATACATTGCTCGTGTCTTGGGTACCTCACTTGTGTGAGTGGTGTGTTGAGGCTAGCAAAAGGGGCACGCCCTAGCTCAAACACCATCCTTGTGTTGGTGGCACAACCGGAGAGTAACTTGTCGGTGTGTACAAAGCAAACTGGAGGTCAACACATCGACGTGTCTTTTGTCTTGGTGATTTCATCATCTCATTGTATTGATTGGTTCATCCCTCTTCCCGATCGTGATTGGTTCATAGCCTCTACAAATGGCAGATAACAAGCTCTCTCACTTGCAATTACATTCCTAGTTTATATGGGTTGAGCTAGCCTTGCCTTGTGTAGTTGTTCTTGCTAGCATAAGGTTCTTATTAGGATTGCTCACTAGTTAAGAGTAGTGACATAGCTCTTGTGTGGCATAGAGATCATAGAATATATTTAGAATTGTCACTGAGGAAGCACGCAAGACAATAGAGCTAGTGCAAACCGCTCTCTGTGTTTTTATACTAATGGTTTGTTTAGTTGAGCTTGTAGAAAATTTTTTATAGGCTATTCACCCCCCCCTCAGCCATCTAGGACCTTACAACACCATAAAACCTGAATCCTCAACTGGGTCTCCAACCTCCCTGCCTAGCTTACATTTGCCGCCATAGACTAACCGAGCAGCGACCCTTTGGGAATGCATGGCTAAAGATAGGTCCCTAGAAATGATGCCTCAAAAAGAAGGTGGCGGCCTTGATAGCATCCGCAGTAAACATATCCATGATGGAGGAGTTTTCACCCAAAGGGAAACCCGTTACAGCGCGAATGGGGCTCCAAGATGACACCCCAGCGGGAAGAGCGATGGCGAGGGGTGCCATTGCCATGCGTCAAAGGCTTTCACCAGAGAATCCCCCATCCGAGATGCATGTTCAATCCAGCAAAAGCGTGCGTGCCGGGGGCCCTCCAGAGGTGCCCACCCACCCGTGCCTCCCATGCACCATAGTGCGTCTTGTCGTCGCGTCAAAACCAGCGACAGGGCCAACCTGGCGGCCACATGGTCCGCATCCAGGACCAACGCCCAGCGTGCATAGAATAGCGAAAGCGAGGAGGAATGGGCGAGCCGTGGGTGGAGCGGCCACACAATCCCCCACCCGCCATGCCCCGCGTCCTGCAATGCGGCCGGGGAGGCCCGATCCGGTTACCCGCTGCGCAGATGTCGAGCCACCCACGCGCAGGCCAGCCATCATCTGCGGAAGCCATCACCCGAAGATGGGGTGATGAGGCGGACCAGCCACCACTGGATCCACCCACCAGCGACAAGATTACGTGGCGAGCTCGAATCCGTACGAAATTCACGTGTCGTCACGCCACCCTTGTAGAACCTCATGGGAGCGCCTCGGGGAAGGGGAAGTAGGCCCAACGCCGCCGTCCTTCCCTACGGCGGACTGCCAACATCCGGGCTCGGCGTGCCCAGGGATGGCTACACAGGGGAGGAGGGCGCTGCGGTGGCGAGTGTTGGCAACACGCCCGAGTACTTTGAAGCGGCGAGCCCAAATTCTATATTGATGCAAAAGCATATCTAGCGCAATGTAAACTTTCAGTGTTCTAGATGTTTTAATATCATGACAATTTTGCTTAACCTTTCTTGGCTATTTAAGAGCGCAATCAATATATTCGGGTGGGGATTCTCTCTCCCGTTGATAGATCATAAGCTCATTTTATTGCAATATATTTGTGTTTTTGATAATGTGTCACATGTGATTATTTGCTCAGTATTACTCTAAAGTCCAAATATACAACAAACAAATAAAACTTTGCATTTTTTAAGCAGGGTAAACGGTCTTTTACCCTTGACCTAACACTGTCAGCGGCAAAAATGGGCCCAGGAAAACCACAAGTGATGCAATTTCGTTTCAGAGCCATAGGGTTAAGTTTAAAAAAGATCATAGAAGCAAAATTACGTTTTCCAGAACCATTACAAAAGCTGAAAAACTCTTAAATTTATTTGTGCCGAATCTGAGCTAAAAAATTAATCCACCACTACTCATACTTTTGCTGCACTACTTGCATCAACAGGAGGGATATTGCAGGAGCAAGAAAAGAAGAGCCCAGAGGAGGCGAAGATGGAGCTTGTGAGTAAGTGCTTCGGAGGCCACCATGAAATCTGTGTCCTGGGCAAGCTGGGCGGACTCCTTGCCCAGGTACTCTGATCCGTGGCGTACGAGGTGACATTCAGTACATCACCGACGAGCTCGCCACCATGCAGGCCTTCCTTGAGTGACCTAGGCTCGACCCAGGAGGACCATGACTGCGGATCAAAGAACTGGATGAAGCAGATCCGTGACATGGCATATGACATGGAAGACTGCATCGACGACTTCGCCCATCGCGCTTCGTGACGACTCACTCCAGTGATGCAAGATGCTCCTTCATAGTGATGACGAGAATCTACGAGCTGTGGGGCATGTGGCCTCGCCGTGAAATTGCTTCAAGATTGCTGGAAGCTCTCCAAGATCAGGGCGCAGCACATTTGCTGAGCGGCAGGAGGTAGATATGGAGTTGACAGCGCAGGCAAAATAAATGGAAGTGGCTCCGGAGCGGGAGGTTACGTCTAGCATTGTTGGTATCTGATCCCCAACCGTCCGAAAGCTTATCCACACACGCTGAATCCTGAGGAGGTGTGGTCGAGGACATATGAAGAAGCTCAAGACTTTGGATGGAGATGATAAACATTCTGATCCAGCTGTTCTGTCCATGGTCGGATTCAGTGTGGGATTAGGAAAAACCACCATTGCCGCAAACTGTATCCAGGATTTCAGGAAAAGGAATTCGACTGCCGAGCGTTGGTCACGGTGTCACAATACTATGATGAAGAGTCAAGTCCTCCAGGGGATATTCTGTATCAAATCCAAGCCACGGGGCCTAGAGCAGGAGCAACAAGACCTCAGCATAGGGAGGCCTGCGAGAGAACAACGGCCTAGCTGCTGGCTTTTGAAAGCAGGCGTTGTGAAGCGGCTTTAGTGCCACTCCTATGTGGCCGCAGGAGCATGCGATGGCAACACTCAGCAGGCAAACGGTGACCAACTTATTGAAGAAAAGCCACAGGACAGCAAGCAGGAACAAGACCGCAACAAAGGGACCAAAGCAGGCTTAGTGAAGCGGCTTGTGCCGCCTCCTCTGTATGGTCGCAGCGAGAGCAAGTCATTGATGGCGGCGCTCCGGC
>JADLZK010007217.1:0-78920 GCA_015847255.1 Hyparrhenia diplandra
TGTAGATTTTTGACCAAGATAGATCCGGGGCCAGTTAATGGTGACCCGTTGGAAGCCCAACAGGATGTAATTCAACGTATCAAAAGTAAAATTTACAGGTATCACGTGGGCAACGGAAGAGACAAAAAGATGCCATTTTGCCCCTCCGTCGGCGTGCATTTCTATCAACATTTCTCGAGATTGGCAGTTTTTTGACCGAGATAGATCTAGTTGCCATGAAAAGTGACCCGCTGGAAGCCCAACATGACCTAACTTAGAGGATCAAAAAGTATAATTTTACAGCTATCATGGGGGCAAAGTTTTATGAGCCCAAAGATGCCATTTTGGCCCATTTAGGAAATTTCACAAGATTCCTAGCTGTGACATTTTTGAGTTCAGAACCCAATCGTAGTGTTTCCGACCTCGCGAAGGTAGTAGAAAGATATTTTTGAAATCCATAAGTCCATGTTCCATAGGCACGCGAAGGCTCGCAAAATTGACGGTTTTCAAAAGAGGTCATTCTCGCCTCCGCTCGCGTAGATTTTCGCCAACATTTGGCGGAGATTGGCGATTTTGACCAAGATAGATCCAGTCACCATGAAAAGTGACCGTTGGAAGCCCAACAGATGTAATTTAATGTTATCAAAAAGTAAAATTCTTACGTGTATCACGTGGCAAAACAAGAGACAAAAGATGCCATTTTGGCCTCCGCTGGCAGATTTCAACATTTCCTCGCGATTGGCAAGATTTTTGACCAAGATAGATCCAGTCGCCGAAAAGTGACCTGTTGGAAGCCCAACAGATGTAATTTAACGTATCGAAAAGTAAAATTCTTGGCTGTGTATCACATGGGCAAACAAGAGACAAAAAGATGCCATTTTGGCCTCCGCTCGCAGGCAGATTGGCACAACATATCCGCGATTGTTAGATTTTTGACCAAGATAGATCCCGTCGCCACGAAAGTGACCCGTTGGAAGCCCAACAGATGTAATTCAACGTATCAAAATGTAAAATTTACAGTATCACGGGCAGCTTGAAGAGACAAAAGATGCCATTTTGGCCTCCGCTCGCGCGCATTTCTATCAACATATCCGCGATTGGTAGATTTTTGACCAAGATAGATCCGGGGCCGCCATGAAAGTGACCGCTGGAAGCCCAACAGATGTAATTGAACGATCAAAAGTAAAATTCTTGGCGTATCATGTGGGCAACGAAAAGAGACAAAAGATGCTATTTTGGCCTCCATTCGAGCAGATTTCGGCCAACATTTCCTCGAGATTGGCGATTTTTGACCAAGATAGATCCAGTTGCCATGAAAAGTGACCCGTTGGAAGCCCAACATGATGTAATTTAGAGGATCAAAAAGTAAAATTTTACGCTTATCATGGGCAAATTGAAGAGCCAAAAAGATGCCATTTTGGCCTCTTTTTGGCCAAGATTCCTAGCGTGACATTTTTGAGTTCGTAATCCAATCGTAGTGTTTTTCGACCAAGAAAGCTATTTTTGAAATCCATAAGTCCATGTCCGATAGGTATCGAAAGGCTCGCAAAATTGACGGGGTTTTCAAATGAGGTCATTCTAGCCTCCGGAAGCCCAACTTTTATGGAGATGGTAGATTTTTTGAAAGATAGATCCAAAACCAGTAAAAGTGACTTTGGAAGCCCAACAGATGTAATCAATGTATCGAAAAGTAAAAGATGAAGAGACAAAAGATGCCATTTTGGCCTCCGCTCGCGGCAGATTTCTATCAACATATCCGCGATTGTTAGATTTTTGACCAAGATAGATCCTGGCCGCCACGAAAAGTGACCTTGTTGGAAGCCCAACAGATGTAATTCAACGTATCAAAAAGTAAAATTTTTTGTGTATCATGTGGGCAAAATAAGAGACAAAAGATGCTATTTTGGCCTCCATTCGAAAGCAGATTGGCCAACATTTTCGAGATTGGCAGATTTTTTGACCAAGATAGATCCAGCTTGCCATGAAAAGTGACCGCTGGAAGCCCAACATGACCTAATTTAGAGGATCAAAAGTATAATTTTTACAGCTTATCACGTAAAAGCTAAGGAGCCCAAAGATGCCATTTTGGCCTCTTTTAGGAAATTTCGCCAAGATTCCTAGCGTGACATTTTTGAGTTCAGAACTCCAATCGTAGTGTTTTCGACTCCGTGCGCGGCTAGTAGAAAGCTATTTTTGAAATCCATAAGTCCATGTCCGATAGGTACGCGAAGGCTCGAAAAATTGACGGTTTTCAAAAGAGGTCATTCTAGCCTCCGCTCTCAAGTAAGATTTCTTTCAACATTTATGGAGATTGGCGCATTTTGACCAAGATAGATCCAAATACCACGAAAGTGACTTGTTGGAAGCCCAACAGATGTAATTTAATGTTATCAAAAAGTAAAATTTTACTGTGTATCACGCGGGCAACCGAAGAGACAAAAGATGTCATTTTGGCCTCCGTTTCGGCAGATTTCTAAATATCAACATTTCGGCGATTGGTAAATTTTTGACCAAGATAGATCCAATCGCCATGAAAAGTGACGCTGGAAGCCCAACAGATGTAATTCAACGTATCAAAAAGTAAAATTCTTACAGGTATCACATGGGCAAATGAAGAGACAAAAGATGCCATTTTGGCCTCCCGCTCGGCATTTCCGCCAACATATCTCGAGATTGGCAGATTTTTGACCAAGATAGATCTAGTCGCCATGAAAAGTGACCTCGTTGGAAGCCCAACAGACCTAATTTAGAGGATCGAAAAGTAAAATTTTACAGTATCACGTGGGCAAACCTAAGAGCCAAAAGATGCCATTTTGGCCTCCATTTAGGAAATTTGGCCAACATTCCTAGCATTGACATTTTTGAGTTCAAGATAGATCCAATCGTAGTGAAAGTGACCGCTGGAAGCCCAGTAGAAAGATATTTTGAAATCCAAAAGTAAAATTCGATAGGCAGGTATCATGCTGGGCAAAATTGAGACAAAAGAGGCTATTTTGGCCTCCGCTCGTTAGATTTCGCCAACATTTATGGAGATTGGCGGATTTTTAGATCAAGATAGATCCAAATACCATGAAAAGTGACCGCTGGAAGCCCAACAGATGTAATTTAACGTATCAAAAAGTAAAATTTTACAGGTATCACATGGGCAGCTGAAGAGACAAAAGATGCCATTTTGGCCTCGCTCGCGTGCAGATTTGGCCAACATATCCGGGCGCATTGGTAGATTTTTGACCAAGATAGATCCTAGCCGCCATTTAAAAGTGACCCCGCTGGAAGCCCAACAGATGTAATTTAACATATCAAAAATGTAAAATTTTACAGTGTATCACATGGGCAGCTGAAGAGACAAAAGATGCCATTTTGGCCTCCGATCGTGCAGATTGGCCAACATATCCCGGCATTGTTAGATTTTTGACCAAGATAGATCGGGGCCGCCACCTAAAAGTGACTTGTTGGAAGCCCAACAGATGTAATTCAACGTATCAAAAAGTAAAATTCTTACTGTGTATCATGTGGGCAAACAAGAGACAAAAGATGCTATTTTGGCCTCCGCTCGAGCGATTTCGCCAACATTTCGAGATTGGCGGATTTTTGACCAAGATAGATCCAGCTTGCCATGAAAAGTGACCCGTTGGAAGCCCAACATGATCTAATTTAGAGGATCGAAAAGTATAATTTTACAGCTTATCACGGGGCAAGTTAAGGAGCCCAAAGATGCCATTTTGGCCTCTTTTAGGGAAATTTTCACAAGATTCCTAGCGGTGACATTTTTGAGTTCCGTAACTCCAATCGTAGTGTTTCGACTCCCGTGCGAAGCTAGTAGAAAGCTATTTTGAAATCCATAAGTCCATGTCCGATAGGCACGCGAAGGCTCGCAAAATTGACGGTTTTCAAAAGAGGTCATTCCGCCCCGCTCGCGCGCAGATTTCGCCAACATTTATGGAGATTGGCGATTTTGACCAAGATAGATCCAGCCGCCATTTAAAAGTGACCCGTTGGAAGCCCAACAGATGTAATTTAATGTTATCAAAAAGTAAAATTCTTACGGTGTATCACGTGGGCAACCAAGAGACAAAAGATGTCATTTTGGCCTGTTTCGGGCAGATTTCGCGATTGGCAAATTTTTGACCAAGATAGATCCAATCGCCATGAAAAGTGACCGTTGGAAGCCCAACAGATGTAATTTAACGTGACGAAAAGTAAAAATTTTATGTGTATCACATGGGCAGTCGAAGAGACAAAAGATGCCATTTTGGCCTCCGCTCGCGCAGATTTCCGCCAACATATCCGAGATTGGTAGATTTTTTGACCAAGATAGATCCCGGCCACCACGAAAGTGACCCGCTTGAAGCCCAACAGATGTAATTCAACGTATCAAAATGTAAAATTCTTGTGTATCACGCGGGCAAACCGAAGAGACAAAAGATGCCATTTTGGCCTCCGCTCGCGCGTGATTGGCCAACATATCCGCGATTGGTAGATTTTTGACCAAGATAGATCCGGGCCGCCACGAAAAGTGACCTCGTTGGAAGCCCAACAGATGTAATTGAACGTATCAAAAAGTAAAATTTTTTGTGTATCATGTGGGCGTACCGAAGAGACAAAAGATGCTATTTTGGCCTCCGCTCGGCAGATTTTGGCCAACATTTCTCGAGATTGGCGGATTTTAGATCAAGATAGATCCAGATTTGCCATGAAAAGTGACCTCGTTGGAAGCCCAACAGATGTAATTTAACGTTATCGAAAAGTAAAATTTTACTGTGTATCACGTGGGCAGCTGAAGAGACAAAAGATGCCATGCCATTTTGGCATTGGTAGATTTTTGGTAGATTTCAAAAGCGATTGGTAGATTTTTGACCAAGATAGATCTAGTCGCCACGAAAGTGACCCGATTTTGGAAGCCCAACAGATGTAATTAACGTGATCAAAAGTAAAATTTTAAGGTGTATCACATGGGCAACCGAAGAGACAAAAGATGCCATTTTGGCCTCCGATCGTGCAGATTTCTCACAACATATCCGCGATTGTTAGATTTTTGACCAAGATAGATCCCGCCGCCACGAAAAGTGACTTGTTGGAAGCCCAACAGATGTAATTCAACATATCAAAATGTAAAATTCTTACAGGTATCATGTGGGCAAGTCAAGAGACAAAAGATGCTATTTTGGCCTCCGCTCGAAAGCAGATTGGCCAACATTTCCGAGATTGGCGGATTTTTTGACCAAGATAGATCCAGCTTGCCATGAAAAGTGACCTGTTGGAAGCCCAACATGATCTAATTTAGAGGATCGAAAAGTATAATTTTTACGCTTATCACGCGGGCAATTTTATGAGCCCAAAGATGCCATTTTGGCCTCTTTTTTTTAGGAAATTTCGTCAAGATTCCTAGCGTGACATTTTTTGAGTTCCGTGAACTCCAATCGTAGTGTTTCGACTCCGTGCGGCTAGTAGAAAGCTATTTTTGAAATCCATAAGTCCATGTCCGATAGGCATCGCGAAGGCTCGCAAAATTGACGGTTTTCAAAAGAGGTCATTCCGCCTCCGCTCGGGCAGATTGGCCAACATTTATGGAGATTGGCAGATTTTGACCAAGATAGATCCAAACCGCCACGAAAAGTGACCTGTTGGAAGCCCAACAGATGTAATTTAATGTTATCAAAAAGTAAAATTCTTACAGGTATCAATGCGGCACCAAGAGACAAAAGATGTCATTTTGGCCTCTCGTTTCGGGCAGATTTCCGGGCGATTGGCAAATTTTTGACCAAGATAGATCCAATCGCCATGAAAAGTGACCTCGTTGGAAGCCCAACAGATGTAATTTAACGATCGAAAAGTAAAAATTTTTTACGTGTATCACATGGGCAGCTGAAGAGACAAAAGATGCCATTTTGGCCTCCGCTCGCGTGCAGATTTCGGCCAACATATCCGAGATTGGTAGATTTTTGACCAAGATAGATCCCGCCACCACGAAAGTGACCGTTGGAAGCCCAACAGATGTAATTCAACGTATCAAAATGTAAAATTCTTGTGTATCACGCGGGCAAAGTGAAGAGACAAAAGATGCCATTTTGGCCTCCCGCTCGTGCGTGAGATTGGCCAACATATCCGGGCGATTGGTAGATTTTTGACCAAGATAGATCCGGGGCCGCCACGAAAAGTGACTCGTTGGAAGCCCAACAGATGTAATTCAACGTATCAAAAAGTAAAATTCTTACAGGTGTATCATGTGGGCAAACAAGAGACAAAAGATGCTATTTTGGCCTCCGCTCGAAAGCAGATTTTGCCAACATTTCGAGATTGGCGGATTTTAGATCAAGATAGATCCTTGCCATGAAAAGTGACTCGTTGGAAGCCCAACAGATGTAATTTAACGTTATCAAAAAGTAAAATTCTTACGTGTATCACGGGCAAACCGAAGAGACAAAAAGATGCCATTTTGGCCTCGCTCGGGTAGATTTTGCGCATTGGTAGATTTTTGACCAAGATAGATCTAGTCGCCACAAAAGTGACCCGTTGGAAGCCCAACAGGATGTAATTTAACGTGATCGAAAAGTAAAAATTTTACAGGTATCACATGGGCAGCCGAAGAGACAAAAGATGCCATTTTGGCCTCCGCTCGCAGATTGGCCAACATATCCGGCGATTGTTAGATTTTTGACCAAGATAGATCCTGCCGCCACGAAAAGTGACTTGTTGGAAGCCCAACAGATGTAATTCAACGTATCAAAATGTAAAATTCTTACAGGTATCACGCGGGCAAACCGAAGAGACAAAAGATGCCATTTTGGCCTCCGCTCGTGCAGATTGGCCAACATATCCGGCGATTGGTAGATTTTTGACCAAGATAGATCCGGGGCCGCCACGAAAAAGTGACCTCGTTGGAAGCCCAACAGATGTAATTCAATGTATCAAAAAGTAAAATTCTTACGTGTATCATGTGGGCAAATTAAGAGACAAAAGATGCTATTTTGGCCTCCGCTCGAGCAGATTTGGCCAACATTTCTCGAGATTGGCGGATTTTTGATCAAGATAGATCCAGTTGCCATGAAAAGTGACCGTTGGAAGCCCAACATGACCTAATTTAGAGGATCGAAAAGTATAATTTTACGCTTATCACGTGGGGTGTTTAAGGAGCCCAAAGATGCCATTTTGGCCTCTTTTAGGAAATTTGGCCAAGATTCCTAGCGTGACATTTTTGAGTTCAGAACTCCAATCGTAGTGTTTTCGACTCCGGCGAAGCTAGTAGAAAGCTATTTTTGAAATCCATAAGTCCATGTCCGATAGGCATCGCGAAGGCTCGCAAAATTGACGGTTTTCAAAAGAGGTCATTCCGCCTCCGCTCGCGCAGATTGGCCAACATTTATGGAGATTGGCAGATTTTGACCAAGATAGATCCGGCCGCCACGAAAAGTGACTGTTGGAAGCCCAACAGATGTAATTTAATGTTATCAAAAAGTAAAATTCTTACGGTGTATCACGTGGGCGTGAAGAGACAAAAGATGTCATTTTGGCCCTCGTCGGCAGATTTCGCGCATTGGCAAATTTTTGACCAAGATAGATCCAATCGCCATGAAAAGTGACCGTTGGAAGCCCAACAGATGTAATTTAACGATCGAAAAGTAAAATTTTTACAGGTATCACATGGGCAAATGAAGAGACAAAAGATGCCATTTTGGCCTCCGCTCGTGCAGATTTCCGCCAACATATCCGGGCGATTGGTAGATTTTTGACCAAGATAGATCCCGTCACCACGAAAGTGACCCGTTGGAAGCCCAACAGATGTAATTCAACGTATCAAAATGTAAAAATTCTTACAGGTATCACGTGGGCAGTGAAGAGACAAAAGATGCCATTTTGGCCTCCGCTCGCAGATTTTTGGCCAACATATCCGGCGATTGGTAGATTTTTGACCAAGATAGATCCGCCGCCACGAAAAGTGACCGTTGGAAGCCCAACAGATGTAATTCAACGTATCAAAAAGTAAAATTCTTACAGGTATCATGTGGGCAGCCTGAAGAGACAAAAGATGCTATTTTGGCCTCCGCTCGAAAGGCAGATTTTGATTGCCAACATTTTCGAGATTGGCGGATTTTAGATCAAGATAGATCCGATTGCCATGAAAAGTGACCTCGTTGGAAGCCCAACAGATGTAATTTAACGTTATCGAAAAGTAAAATTCTTACAGGTATCACGTGGGCAAATGAAGAGACAAAAGATGCCATTTTGGCCTCCGCTCGTAGATTTTCGGGCGATTGGTAGATTTTTGACCAAGATAGATCTAGTCGCCACGAAAAAGTGACCCGTTGGAAGCCCAACAGATGTAATTTAACGTGATCGAAAAGTAAAATTCTTACAGTATCACATGGGCAAACAAGAGACAAAAGATGCCATTTTGGCCTCCGCTCGTGCAGATTTGGCCAACATATCCGGCGATTGTTAGATTTTTGACCAAGATAGATCCCGCCGCCACGAAAAGTGACTTGTTGGAAGCCCAACAGATGTAATTCAACGTATCAAAATGTAAAATTTTACAGTATCATGTGGGCAAACAAGAGACAAAAGATGCTATTTTGGCCTCCGCTCGAGCAGATTGGCCAACATTTTCGAGATTGGCGGATTTTTGACCAAGATAGATCCAAATTTTGCCATGAAAAGTGACCCGTTGGAAGCCCAACATGATCTAATTTAGAGGATCGAAAAGTATAATTCTTACAGCTATCACGTGGGGCAGCTTAGGAGCCCAAAGATGCCATTTTGGCCTCTTTTTAGGGAAATTTCGTCAAGATTCCTAGCGGTGACATTTTTTGAGTTCCAGAATCCAATCGTAGTGTTTCTCGACTCCGTATGGCTAGTAGAAAGCTATTTTTGAAATCCATAAGTCCATGTCCGATAGGCATCGCAAGGCTCGCAAAATTGACGGTTTTCAAAAGAGGTCATTCCGCCTCCGCTCGGGCGATTTCGTCAACATTTATGGAGATTGGCAGATTTTGACCAAGATAGATCCAAATCGCCCACGAAAGTGACCGTTGGAAGCCCAACAGATGTAATTTAATGTTATCAAAAAGTAAAATTCTTACTGTGTATCACGCGGGCAGTCAAGAGACAAAAAGATGTCATTTTGGCCTCTCGTTTCGGGCAGATTTCTCGCGATTGGCAAATTTTGACCAAGATAGATCCAATCGCCATGAAAAGTGACCCGTTGGAAGCCCAACAGATGTAATTTAACGTATCGAAAAGTAAAATTCTTACAGTGTATCACATGGGCAAACTGAAGAGACAAAAGATGCCATTTTGGCCTCCGCTCGTGCGATTTCCGCCAACATATCCGGAGATTGGTAGATTTTTGACCAAGATAGATCCCGCCACCACGAAAGTGACCCGCTGGAAGCCCAACAGATGTAATTCAACGATCAAAATGTAAAATTCTTACGTATCACGTGGGCAACTGAAGAGACAAAAAGATGCCATTTTGGCCTCCTCCGCTCGTGATTTACGTCAACATATCCGGGCGATTGGTAGATTTTTGACCAAGATAGATCCGGGCCGCCACGAAAAAAGTGACCCGTTGGAAGCCCAACAGATGTAATTCAACGTATCAAAAAGTAAAATTCTTACATGTGTATCATGTGGGCAGGTGAAGAGACAAAAGATGCTATTTTGGCCTCCGCTCGAGCAGATTTTGGCCAACATTTCTCGAGATTGGCGGATTTTTAGATCAAGATAGATCCAGATTGCCATGAAAAGTGACCGTTGGAAGCCCAACAGATGTAATTTAACGCTATCGAAAAGTAAAATTCTTACTGTGTATCACGCGGGCAAATGAAGAGACAAAAGATGCCATTTTGGCCTCTCGTTCGTAGATTTCGGCGATTGGTAGATTTTTGACCAAGATAGATCTAGTCGCCACGAAAAGTGACCCGTTGGAAGCCCAACAGATGTAATTTAACGTATCGAAAAGTAAAATTCGTACAGTATCACATGGGCAAACAAGAGACAAAAGATGCCATTTTGGCCTCCGCTCGTGCAGATTTGGCCAACATATCCGCGATTGTTAGATTTTTGACCAAGATAGATCCCTGTCGCCACGAAAAGTGACTTGTTGGAAGCCCAACAGATGTAATTCAACGTATCAAAATGTAAAATTCTTACAGGTATCACGTGGGCAACCGAAGAGACAAAAGATGCCATTTTGGCCTCCGTTCGTGTGTGATTTGCGTCAACATATCCGCGATTGGTAGATTTTTGACCAAGATAGATCGGCCGCCACGAAAAGTGACCGTTGGAAGCCCAACAGATGTAATTCAATGTATCAAAAAGTAAAATTCTTACGGGTATCATGTGGGCAAACAAGAGACAAAAGATGCTATTTTGGCCTCCGCTCGAAAGCAGATTTGTCAACATTTCTCGAGATTGGCGGATTTTTGATCAAGATAGATCCAGTTGCCATGAAAAGTGACCTCGTTGGAAGCCCAACATGACCTAATTTAGAGGATCAAAAGTATAATTTTTACAGTTATCACGTGGGGCAGCTAAGGAGCCCAAAGATGCCATTTTGGCCTCTTTTTAGGGAATTTTCGCCAAGATTCCTAGCGGTGACATTTTTGAGTTTCAGAACTCCAATCGTAGTGTTTCGGACTCCGTGCGGCTAGTAGAAAGCTATTTTTGAAATCCACAAGTCCATGTCCGATAGGCATCGCGAAGGCTCGCAAAATTGACGGTTTACAAAAGAGGTCATTCTAGCCTCCGTTCGGGCATATTTCTTTCAACATTTATGGAGATTGGCAGATTTTTGACCAAGATAGATCCAGTCACCACAAAAGTGACCTCGTTGGAAGCCCAACAGATGTAATTCAATGTATCGAAAAGTAAAATTCTTACAGGTATCACGTGGGCAAAATGAAGAGACAAAAGATGCCATTTTGGCCTCCGCTCGTCGCGATTTCTATCAACATTTCTGGCGATTGGTAGATTTTTGACCAAGATAGATCCAGCCGCCATGAAAAGTGACCTGTTGGAAGCCCAACAGGATGTAATTCAACGTATCAAAAAGTAAAATTCTTACTGGTATCACGTGGCAAAATGAAGAGACAAAAGATGCCATTTTGGCCTCCGCTCGAGCAGATTTTCGTCAACATTTCTCGAGATTGGCAGATTTTTGACCAAGATAGATCTAGTCGCCATGAAGAGTGACCTGTTGGAAGCCCAACAGACCTAATTTAGAGGATCGAAAAGTATAATTCTTACAGTTATCACGTGGGGCAGCTAAGGAGCCCAAAGATGCCATTTTGGCCTCCATTCACTAGTAGAAATATGATCATCCGTGATGATGTGCTCGTGACGCTGCACACTTTTGTCACAGAAGGTTATGTCTTCAATGACGAAATGTCTATTTTCGTCATAAGTGTGCGGTGACGAAGTTTTGGCTTGAATATTAATGACGATCATGAAAATAAGGTCACGTAACACTTAAAGGAGGTCGTCATAGATTATGTTTTCGTATTGTAATATTTCTTCGACGTGTACCCATGCGATGCGTGGGCTGTTTTCCACCTTTTTTGCACAGTGAGCCATAGCTCCAGCTCGACAGTAGGTTGGGCCTTGCCTAGACGGCCTGCTCCACCTTTTTTTGTACAGTGGCCACAGCTCCGGCCCGACAACAGCTTGGGCCTCACCCAGATGGCCCGCTCACATTTTTATTTTATTTTATTTTATTTGCAAAGTGGGGCACAGGTCGACGTGGCAATTTTGGGTCCCACCCGCGGGTCCCCCGACGACGTTGAGCTCTTTGTTAAATTGTATTTGGCAACCCGAAAATTACTCTTGCGAATCTTCAAACCCGTGACCAGGCAGTGCTCAATTTGGAGCGTTACCACCACACTACATGACCTTTCATGTTGAAGGGATGAAATTTTTCTATTTGTAAGTTGAATAATAAATCAAGGGTGCATGCACGATTAAACTAGAGTTTACTACAATTAATTAAACTAGTTTTTGTGGTCCAAAAATTTTGGTGTGAAGGGTTTATAATAAAATGTTTATGATCACTAGATATGGTATTAATGAGTCTCAAGAAATTAACAAAATGCAAAAAAGTGGTTCATAAATAGAGTTTGAACTTAAGACCTCAAGCATCCGAACCATTCACCTTTCCATTGAGCTACAACCACAATTGAGATAGCACGTACAATTTAACGTATATACTTCCTCACACGTGACTGTGGCTTTCCTTCACAAATCAAAACTATTTTTCCTGCCCCACCCGCCTAGTCACGTGTGTAGACGTCACCCACCCACTTCAACCCAAGCAAAAAAAAATCAATCTAGACAAGTAAAAGGAAAAAAATACAAATAAAAGGAAAAATAAAGTGCACAAAGGTGTTGAACTTGCGACCTTCAAGTTGGCAACAATCCAACTAAACCACTAGGATAGAAGACTGTATTATTGAGTGTCATCAACTAGTATTATATAAAAAATACAATATGTACTTCAGGTTGACATTTGAAGCAGCTAACGATTTCAACTAAAAAAGTCATAGACACAAGAGTTATAGAACTTATCAAGATCTATGATTTGATAAAATAGTACTATACATTGTTCATAATCATGAACATCTCTCGCTTAGTCTTATATGATTATGTGACTCATGTATGCCTTTGTGAGTCATGTGCACTAACACTTTGTCAAAATCACTTGAAATTTTTTATATGATGCTTATACACCAAAATAATGTGGCTATGTAATTTTTTAGATTTTTCTAGCTAGTTTATGGTATTTCAACATTTATTCCTTAGTAATTCAACAAACAATTATAGTAATAGGCAAACTTGGTCTGAAAATTCTAAAACTTCACACAACATCATACTTTGGATCCATAAGCATCCCAATAAAATTTGAAATGATTTGGAGAAACCGATACTATACATCCCACACAAGGATGAACATCTCTCACTAAGTGGCAATGGCATGTGTGAGACATGTATGTTTTAATTGGATGTGCATCACCACTTTCTCAGAATCAACTGAAACTTTTTTTTCAACATAATACACCAAAGGGAGGAGCCCATGCATGGTTTTAGATTTTTTTCTCGCTACTTTATGCTATTTCAACACTTATTCTTTACTAAATCAACAAATAATTATAGTAATAGGCACACTAGGTCTGAAAATTCCAAAACTTCATACAACATCATAGTTTGGATCCATAAGCATCCCAAAAAAAAGTTGAAATGATTTGGAGAAACTGGTACTATACATCCCACACAAGGATGAACATCTCTCGCTAAGTGACAATGACATGTGTCACACATGTATGCTTTTGTGGGGATGTGCATCAAAGACTTTCTCTAATCACTGAAACTTTTTGTCAACATAATACTCCAAAGGGAGGAACCCATGCAAGTTTTTAGATTTTTCTAGCTAGTTTATGCTATTTTAACATTTATTTTTTTAAATCAACAAATAATTACAATAATAGGCAAACTTTGGTCTGAAAATTCCAAAACTTCACACAACATCATAGTTTGGATCCATAAGCATCCCAAAAAAAAATTTTATATGATTTGAAGAAACTGGTACTATACATCCTTTAAAACTAGAAACATCTCTTAGTCATATAGGACTATCTCTCGCCATGTATGCCTTGGTGAGTGATGTGCAACAATACTTTGTCGAAATCACTTATATTTTCTATGTGATGCTTATACACCAAAAACGATGTGGCTATGTAAGTTTTTAGATTTTTCTAGCCACTTTATGGTATTTCAACATTTTTTTCTTACTAATTCAACAAATAATTACAATAATTGTCCGAATAGAGTAGATCGAGAAATGACCGTAATAAAAGTTTTACATCTTGATGTGTTTCTGCAAATTTGGTTTAAACAGCCTTTTCATTTTAGACCATTTTATGAGAAGATAATCTATTTGGAAATAAATTTTAAGGTCTTAATAATTGAAAATAAAAACATTATAGATATAATATAGTAGGCCTAAACTCTAAAACCAGCCCGTTATTGTACTTGGCCCATAATTTTGTAGCCTTTGATTTATAATCGAACAGCCATGGATGCCCCAAGTAAGTTTAAAGTACGGTTCCACCTCCAACCCTAATTCTTTTGTCCTCATCCTCTCGGTTCCACGCCGCTTGCCGCCGCAGATATTCTCTTCTCTTTGCCGCGGGCGCGGATCTCGCCGCGGTCCCTGGACATATGATCCGGTGATTGGGGCGCCGGTGTTGAGAGGTTCCGCCTCCTCGCCGCCCCGTGGTCTTGGAACTAATGCTCACTCGTGGTGAGGGTCCGGTTCATCGATTGGATCTCGCGCACCGCGGTCAAAGGCTTCAGTTCTTGGCGTGTGGCTCTTGGAAGTAGCACCTAATCGTCCATCTGTTGCAGCATGGAGATTCAGCGGTTGGTCTCGTTGTGGGACTTTGCTGTTGTGGATCCACGGGAACACGGACGGTATGGTGGCCATCCTCGGCTCCCCGCGACCACCACTTTTCCGTGCTCGAGGCCGCATGCGCCACACCCAGGTTCGATTGATATGTACTAGTGTCTTGTTGTACAGTTCGATTGATGAATATTTATTTTTGCTTTGATCTAAATCATATACGTGATTGAATTAAGTAGTTTCCAACCGGTGCCATCCGACACTGCCCGCTCAGTATTGGCCCTGAACGGCTGCACATCCCCATCAAGCTAGTGGAGATAGGCTATTAGATTTGTTAATTTAATTGTTCTCCCTCTACCAAGCCTCGTCGTTTTATCTCCAGATCTGCAGGATGTTAGTGCTGCTGGTCCCATTCAAAGGTGAGCCCTGCTGTTGCCTCCGCCCTGCTGTTCAATTGATGGAGCATTGCCTCCGCCCTGCTGTTTAATTAGAATATTTAATTTTGATTGATGATGCAAGCCAATCGTGCCAGGCTTATTTCTTTTGGAAAAAAAACTCAGAAGGAGCTGTGTCATCTTGTATCACACAATTTTGCTCAGTATGTGTTCCTTAAAATGCTTATTATAGGATTATTTGTTCTATCTGAATTCTTCAAACTGAAATGCTGTTCCTACAGATGTTGTAGTATGCATCATAATTTTTTTTTCCAGGGGCTAATCCCGAGTTCCAACTCTGCATGGCAAAGCATATTTTACTAAGAATTCTACAATTACAATTTTATCTAGTGATGAAGTTTTGTTAGGGTTCGTGGGCACTATGTACTGAGCAAGTTACTTAATTTTTTTATTTTCTTTTGCCACGATTTATTAACAGATCATGATTCATGAAGATGCAAGTTCACTGTTCACATATAGCAGCAGCACTAGCTATACACCTTTCAGTTTGGCATAGTTGCAGGTTTTCAGTTCAGTTTAGTGAAGTACTTTTAATAGTTCCTACCCAGTTTTGCTACTTACAATTTCATCTGCAACTTTATAAGGCGTTGTTTTCTTAATCAGCTCTATCAACGTGGAAAGGATATCGTTATAATACTTAGTTCATAGTTAGATCATTTAATTTATAAGTTGGATTTTGGTGTGCTTATATCCATGTAGCCTTTCTTCAGACTTTGCACATGCAAAGTGGCCTTTATTGTCATTGAGTTCGTTGTGAGATTGGTGGATGCCAATTGTGAATTTCATGAGCTAGTTAAATTTGGTAGATGACTATACACATAGATTGTACCCTTTGATTATGTGCGCTTCTAATGTCTATATTTAGGATGTCACACCCTAGGATTAATTAATTATTATACTAAAGTTGGAGATAAGCACGACATGATCGTTGCTTTTTTTGGCTGAAGTAGAAATTCCAACGGTTTCCTTTTATTATTATAGGCATCACATTGAGTCTATTATGTGACTACGAAAAAGAGTTATTTGATTGACTAAGCTGAATTATATCATGTTGTTCTCTCTTTGTTACTAGTACATGAGTTTCTATGCATATGAGCATCTTCTCTTTATTTCTGGTACATGAGTTTATGCATATGAGCATCTATCGCCATTTTTCTCTATTATGATAAACTATACATTTTACACCGTTTGGCCCCATATGTGCAGAGATAACTTGCAGCTGAAGCAAAGGCTGCTGTTCAAGGTGGAGAGGCAACAAAATGAGATGGAGGAGTACAAGAAGCTGGTAGAGAAGAACAACAACCGGGAGATGGAGGAGAACAAGGTGCTCCTCAGGGGACTAATGAAGATCTATGCTCCTTCTTCGACGACATGAAGTGTGCTGCTGTGTTTGTCATGTTTCTTTTGGCTACCCAAAAACTAGTATTTGTTCTTATGTGTCTTTGTGAACCGAGCTTTATGCTCTAGTGGTGGTCTTGTGCAATCGAGTTGTATGCTCGATTGAATACGGGTTTTATTTTGAATATGAAATTATGTGGTCTTTCTATTATCAATTGCAATTATATTGTTTACCTGATTTTGTGACCAAATTATGGTGTATTTGTTGACGATTCGACATTTCATCCGTGACCAACAATTTAGAGTCTTTGTTGATGATTTTGTGACTACATTCTCGTGACCAAAATTCGAAGCCACGTGGCAGATAGTAATTGGTCCACCCGGGGCTACGAAAACAATTGTGAAAGCTACCACGTCACGTGCCACGTCAACTGTCACGTCACGCTCCATGTCAGCATGCACAAATGCCGTTAACGGCGCCTGGCAGACGGAGAATTTTGACAAAAATAGGGGCATAGCCATGACCAAAGCCAATTGTCATAGAAGGAGAGCATTTCGTGACCGTAAACGTTTGGTCATGGATTGAAGCACATCTCGTGACTAAAAATATCACTTCGTCACGCATTGCCAAATGTGACGCGACCTCGATGACGATGTCGGGTTTCGTCACAAAATCGTCATAGATGTATTTGGGTGATGAATTTAGCACCTTCGATGACGAATGACGAACGTCATCAATGAGCACATCTCTAGTAGTGATTTAGGGAAATTTCTCCAAGATTCCTAGCGGTGACATTTTTTGAGTTCCGTAACTCCAATCGTAGTGATTCCGGACTCCGTGCGAAGGTAGTAGAAAGATATTTTTGAAATCCATAAGTCCATGTTTGATAGGCATCGCGAAGGCTCGCAAAATTGACGGTTTTCAAACGAGGTCATTCCCCGCCTCCGTTCGGGTAGATTTGGTCAACATTTATGGAGATTGGCGATTTTGACCAAGATAGATCCAGTCACCACGAAAAGTGACCTATTGGAAGCCCAACGGGATGTAATTTAACGTTATCGAAAAGTAAAATTCTTACACGTATCACGTGGGCAGTTGAAGAGACAAAAGATGCCATTTTGGCCCTCGTTCGGGCAGATTCGGGCGATTGGTAGATTTTTGACAAGATAGATCTAGTCGCCATGAAAAGTGACCTGTTGGAAGCCCAACAGATGTAATTTAATGTATCGAAAAGTAAAATTCTTACAGGTATCACATGGGCAATTGAAGAGACAAAAGATGCCATTTTGGCCTGGATTCGTGCGATTTTGCCAACATATCCGGGCGATTGTTAGATTTTTGACCAAGATAGATCCTGCCGCCACGAAAAGTGACCTGTTGGAAGCCCAACAGATGTAATTCAACGTATCAAAATGTAAAATTCTTACAGGTATCACGTGGGCAAATGAAGAGACAAAAGATGCCATTTTGGCCTCCGTTCGTGCAGATTTCGCCAACATATCCGGCGATTGGTAGATTTTTGACCAAGATAGATCCGGGCCGCCCACGAAAAGTGACCTGTTGGAAGCCCAACAGGATGTAATTCAACGTATCAAAAAGTAAAATTGTTACAGGTATCATGTGGGCAAACTGAAGAGACAAAAGATGCTATTTTGGCCTCCGCTCGAAAGCAGATTTCGTCAACATTTCGGAGATTGGCGGATTTTTGACCAAGATAGATCCGGCCGCCATGAAAAGTGACCGTTGGAAGCCCAACATGACCTAATTTAGAGGATCGAAAAGTATAACTCTTACGTTATCACGTGGGGCAGCTAAGGAGCCCAAAGATGCCATTTTGGCCTCTTTTAGGGAAATTTCTGTCAAGATTCCTAGCGGTGACATTTTTTGAGTTCCGTAACTCCAATCGTAGTGTTTACGGACTCCGTGCGAAGCTAGTAGAAAGCTATTTTTGAAATCCATAAGTCCATGTTCGATAGGCATCGCGAAGGCTCGCAAAATTGACGGTTTTCATAAGAGGTCATTCTAGCCTCCGTTCGAGGCGCATTTCTTTCAACATTTATGGCGATTGGTAGATTTTTGACCAAGATAGATCTAGTCACCACGAAAAGTGACTGTTGGATGCCCAACGGGATGTAATTCAATGTATCGAAAAGTAAAATTCTTCTGGGTATCACGTGGGCATTTGAAGAGACAAAAGATGCCATTTTGGCCTCCGTTCGTGCAGATTTCTATCAACATTTCCGGCGATGGGTAGATTTTTGACCAAGATAGATCCGGTCGCCACGAAAAGTGACCTGTTGGAAGCCCAACAGATGTAATTCAACGTATCAAAAAGTAAAATTCTTATGTGTATCATGTGGGCAGTGAAGAGACAAAAGATGCTATTTTGGCCTCCGTTCGAGCAGATTTGTCAACATTTCGGAGATTGGCGGATTTTTGACCAAGATAGATCCGGTTGCCATGAAAAGTGACCGTTGGAAGCCCAACATGACCTAATTTAGAGGATCGAAAAGTATAATTCTTACGGTTATCACGTGGGGCAGCTAAGGAGCCCAAAGATGCCATTTTGGCCTCTTTTAGGAAATTTCTGTCAAGATTCCTAGCGGTGACATTTTTTGAGTTCCGTAACTCCAATCGTAGTTTACGGACTCCGTGCGAAGCTAGTAGAAAGCTATTTTTGAAATCCATAAGTCCATGTCCGATAGGCATCGCGAAGGCTCGCAAAATTGACGGTTTTCAAAAGAGGTCATTCTAGCCTCCGTTCGAGGTAGATTTCTTTCAACATTTTGGCGATTGGTAGATTTTTGACCAAGATAGATCTAGTCACCACGAAAAGTGACCTGTTGGATGCCCAAACAGGATGTAATTCAATGTATCGAAAAGTAAAATTCTTACGGGTATCACGTGGGCAATTTGAAGAGACAAAAGATGCCATTTTGGCCTCCGATTCGATGCGTGATTTCTATCAACATTTTCGGCGATGGGTAGATTTTTGACCAAGATAGATCCGGTCGCCACGAAAAGTGACCTGTTGGAAGCCCAACGAGGGATGTAATTCAACGTATCAAAAAGTAAAATTCTTACTGGTATCATGTGGGCGGTGAAGAGACAAAAGATGCTATTTTGGCCTCCGTTCGAGCGATTTGTCAACATTTACGGAGATTGGCGGATTTTTGACCAAGATAGATCCGATTGCCATGAAAAGTGACCTGTTGGAAGCCCAACATGACCTAATTTAGAGGATCGAAAAGTATAATTCTTACAGGTTATCACGTGGGGCAGCTAAGGAGCCCAAAGATGCCATTTTGGCCTCTTTTTAGGGAAATTTCTGTCAAGATTCCTAGCGGTGACATTTTTTGAGTTCCGTAACTCCAATCGTAGTGTTTACGGACGTTGCGAAGCTAGTAGAAAGCTATTTTTGAAATCCATAAGTCCATGTCGATAGGCATCGCGAAGGCTCGCAAAATTGACGGTTTTCAAACGAGGTCATTTTGGCCTCCATTCGGGTAGATTTACGTCAACATTTATGGAGATTATTTTTTGACCAAGATAGATCCAATCACCATGAAAAGTGACCCGTTGGATGCCCAAAGGATGTAATTCAACGTATCAAAAGTAAAATTCTTACAGGTATCACGTGGGCAAAATTGAAGAGACAAAAGATGCCATTTTGGCCTCCGTTCGTGCGATTTCTATCAACATTTATGGCGATGGGTAGATTTTTGACCAAGATAGATCCGATCGCCACAAAAAGTGACCTGTTGGAAGCCCAACAGGATGTAATTTAACGTTATCGAAAAGTAAAATTCTTACAGGTATCACGTGGGCAGCTGAAGAGACAAAAGATGCCATTTTGGCCTCTGTTCGTGCGGATTTCTGGCGATTGGTAGATTTTTGACAAGATAGATCTAGTCGCCACGAAAAGTGACCTGTTAGAAGCCCAACAGGATGTAATTTAATGTATCAAAAAGTAAAATTCTTACTGGGTATCACATGGGCAGCTGAAGAGACAAAAGATGCCATTTTGGCCTCCGTTCAGGCAGATTTTGTCAACATATCCGGGCGATTGTTAGATTTTTGACCAAGATAGATCCCTGTCGCCACGAAAATTGACCTGTTGGAAGCCCAACAGGATGTAATTCAACGTATCAAAATGTAAAATTCTTACAGGTATCACGTGGCAAATTGAAGAGACAAAAGATGCCATTTTGGCCTCCGTTCGTGCAGATTTACGTCAACATATCCTGGCGATTGGTAGATTTTTGACCAAGATAGATCCGATCGCCACGAAAAGTGACCGTTGGAAGCCCAACAGGATGTAATTCAACGTATCAAAAAGTAAAATTGTTACTGGTATCATGTGGGCGGTGAAGAGACAAAAGATGCTATTTTGGCCTCCGTTCGGCGATTTACGTCAACATTTACGGAGATTGGCGGATTTTTGACCAAGATAGATCCGTTGCCATGAAAAGTGACCTGTTGGAAGCCCAACATGACCTAATTTAGAGGATCGAAAAGTATAATTCTTACGTTATCACGTGGGGCAGCTAAGGAGCCCAAAGATGCCATTTGGCCTCTTTTTAGGGAAATTTCTGTCAAGATTCCTAGCGGTGACATTTTTTGAGTTCCGTAACTCCAATCGTAGTGTTTCGGACTCCGTGCGAAGCTAGTAGAAAGCTATTTTTGAAATCCATAAGTCCATGTCGATAGGCATCGCGAAGGCTCGCAAAATTGACGGTTTTCAAAAGAGGTCATTCTAGCCTCCGATTCGGGCAGATTTCTTTCAACATTTTGGCGATTGGTAGATTTTTGACCAAGATAGATCTAGTCACCACGAAAAGTGACCCGTTGGATGCCCAACAGGATGTAATTCAATGTATCGAAAAGTAAAATTCTTACGGGTATCACGGGCAAAATTTGAAGAGACAAAAAGATGCCATTTTGGCCTCCGTTCGTGCGAGATAACTATCAACATTTTCGGCGATGGGTAGATTTTTGACCAAGATAGATCCAGTCGCCACGAAAAGTGACCTGTTGGAAGCCCAACGAGGATGTAATTCAACGTATCAAAAAGTAAAATTCTTACAGTGTATCATGTGGGCGGTGAAGAGACAAAAGATGCTATTTTGGCCTCCGTTCGAAAGCAGATTTCTGTCAACATTTCGGAGATTGGCGGATTTTTGACCAAGATAGATCCAGTTGCCATGAAAAGTGACCTGTTGGAAGCCCAACATGACCTAATTTAGAGGATCGAAAAGTATAATTCTTACAGTTATCACGTGGGGCAGCTAAGGAGCCCAAAGATGCCATTTTGGCCTCTTTTAGGGAAATTTCGCCAAGATTCCTAGCGGTGAGATTTTTTGAGTTCCGTAACTCCAATCGTAGTGTTTCGGACTCCGTGCGAAGCTAGTAGAAAGCTATTTTTGAAATCCATAAGTCCATGTCTGATAGGCATCGCGAAGGCTCGCAAAATTGACGGTTTTCAAACGAGGTCATTCTGGCCTCCGTTCGGGTAGATTTCTGTCAACATTTATGGAGATTGGCAGATTTTGACCAAGATAGATCCAGTCACCACGAAAAGTGACCTGTTGGAAGCCCAACGAGGGATGTAATTTAACGTTATCGAAAAGTAAAATTCTTACAGGTATCACGTGGGCAGCTGAAGAGACAAAAGATGCCATTTTGGCCTCTGTTCGGGCAGATTTCTGGCGATTGGTAGATTTTTGACAAGATAGATCTAGTCGCCACGAAAAGTGACCTGTTGGAAGCCCAACAGGATGTAATATAATGTATCAAAAGTAAAATTCTTACAATTATCACATGGGCAGCTGAAGAGACAAAAGATGCCATTTTGACCTCCATTCGTGCGATTTACGTCAACATATCGCGATTGTTAGATTTTTGACCAAGATAGATCCCTGTCGCCACGAAAAGTGACCTATTGGAAGCCCAACATGACCTAATTTAGAGGATGTAATTCAACGTATCAAAATGTAAAATTCTTAAAGGTATCACTTTTGGGAAATTTTGTCAAGATTGAAGAGACAAAAGATGCCATTTTGGCCTCCGTTAGAAAGCTATTTTGTGCCATTCCATGTCCAACATATCCGCGATTGGTAGATTTTTGACCAAGATAGATGGAGATTCGCCACGAAAAGTGACCTGTTGGAAGCCCAACAGGATGTAATTCAACGTATCAAAAGTAAAATTCTTACGGGTATCATGTGGGCAATTTGAAGAGACAAAAGATGCTATTTTGGCCTCCGTTCGCGCGCAGATTTCTATCAACATTTACGGAGATTGGCGGATTTTTGACCAAGATAGATCCGGTTGCCATGAAAAGTGACCTGTTGGAAGCCCAACATGACCTAATTTAGAGGATCGAAAAGTATAATTCTTACAGTTATCACGTGGGGCAGCTAAGGAGCCCAAAGATGCCATTTTGGCCTCTTTTTAGGAAATTTACATCCAAGATTCCTAGCGGTGACATTTTTTGACAAGATAACTCCAATCGTAGTGTTTCGGACTCCGTGCGAAGCCCAGTAGAAAGCTATTTTTTGAAATCCATAAGTCCACGTCGATAGGCATCGCAAGGGCAAAATTGACGGTTTTCAAAAGAGGTCATTCTAGCCTCCGTTCGGGCAGATTTCTTTCAACATTTCGGCGATTGGTAGATTTTTGACCAAGATAGATCTAGTCACCACGAAAAGTGACCTGTTGGATGCCCAACAGGATGTAATTCAATGTATCGAAAAGTAAAATTCTTACAGGTATCACGTGGGCATTTGAAGAGACAAAAGATGCCATTTTGGCCTCCGTTCGATGCGATTTCTATCAACATTTCTGGCGATGGGTAGATTTTTGACCAAGATAGATCCGGTCGCCACGAAAAGTGACCGTTGGAAGCCCAACAGGATGTAATTCAACGTATCAAAAAGTAAAATTCTTACAGGTATCATGTGGGCAGCTGAAGAGACAAAAGATGCTATTTTGGCCTCCGTTCGAGCGATTTACGTCAACATTTTCGGAGATTGGCGGATTTTTGACCAAGATAGATCCAGTTGCCATGAAAAGTGACCTGTTGGAAGCCCAACATGACCTAATTTAGAGGATCGAAAAGTATAATTCTTACAGTTATCACGTGGGGCAGCTAAGGAGCCCAAAGATGCCATTTTGGCCTCTTTTAGGGAAATTTTGTCAAGATTCCTAGCGGTGACATTTTTTGAGTTCCGTAACTCCAATCGTAGTGTTTTCGGACTCCGTGCGAAGCTAGTAGAAAGCTATTTTTGAAATCCATAAGTCCATGTCTCGATAGGCATCGCGAAGGCTCGCAAAATTGACGGTTTTCAAAGCGAGGTCATTCGGCCTCCGTTCGGGCAGATTTTGTCAACATTTATGGAGATTGGCAGATTTTGACCAAGATAGATCTAGTCACCATGAAAAGTGACTGTTGGAAGCCCAACAGGATGTAATTTAACGTTATCGAAAAGTAAAATTCTTACAGGTATCACGTGGGCATTTGAAGAGACAAAAGATGCCATTTTGGCCCTGTTCGGGCAGATTTTTGGCGATTGGTAGATTTTTGACAAGATAGATCTAGTCGCCACGAAAAGTGACCTGTTGGAAGCCCGCGGGATGTAATTTAATGTATCAAAAAGTAAAATTCTTACAGGTATCACATGGGCAGTGAAGAGACAAAAGATGCCATTTTGGCCTCCATTCGTGCAGATTTTGTCAACATATCTGGCGATTGTTAGATTTTTGACCAAGATAGATCCCTGTCGCCATGAAAAGTGACCTATTGGAAGCCCAACGGGATGTAATTCAACGTATCAAAATGTAAAATTCTTACAGGTATCACGTGGGCAGCTGAAGAGACAAAAGATGCCATTTTGGCCTCCGTTCGATGCGATTTTGTCAACATATTTTGGCGATTGGTAGATTTTTGACCAAGATAGATCCGGTCGCCCACGAAAAGTGACCCGTTGGAAGCCCAGTAGAAAGGATGTAATTCAACGTATCAAAAAGTAAAATTCGATAGGTATCATGTGGGCAAAATTGAAGAGACAAAAGATGCTATTTTGGCCTCCGTTCGAGCAGATTTCTGTCAACATTTCTGGAGATTGGCGGATTTTTGACCAAGATAGATCCAGTTGCCATGAAAAGTGACCTGTTGGAAGCCCAACATGACCTAATTTAGAGGATCGAAAAGTATAATTCTTACGAGTTATCACGTGGGGCGGCTAAAGAGCCCAAAGATGCCATTTTGGCCTCTTTTTAGGGAAATTTACATCAAGATTCCTAGCGGTGACATTTTTGAGTTCCGTAACTCCAATCGTAGTGTTTTCGGACTCCGTGCGAAGCTAGTAGAAAGCTATTTTTTGAAATCCATAAGTCCACGTCGATAGGCATCGCGAAGGCTCGCAAAATTGACGGTTTTCAAAAGAGGTCATTCTAGCCTCCGTTCGGGCAGATTTCTTTCAACATTTATGGCGATTGGTAGATTTTTGACCAAGATAGATCTAGTCACCACGAAAAGTGACCTGTTGGAAGCCCAACAGGATGTAATTCAATGTATCGAAAAGTAAAATTCTTACAGGTATCACGTGGGCAGGTTGAAGAGACAAAAGATGCCATTTTGGCCTCCGTTCGTGCGATTTTATCAACATTTACGGCGATGGGGTAGATTTTTGACCAAGATAGATCCAAATCAAAAAGCGGTATCACGTTTGAAGAGAAAAGTGACCTGTTGGAAGCAACAACAGGATGTAATTTAATGTATCAAAAAGTAAAATTCTTACAGGTATCACATGGGCATTTTTGAAGAGACAAAAGATGCCATTTTGGCCTCCATTAGTAGAAAGCTATTTTGAAATCCATAAGTCCAACATATCGCGAAGGCGCAAATTGTTAGATTTTTTGACCAAGATAGATCCAAGATAGATCTAGTCACCACGAAAAGTGACCTATTGGAAGCCCAACAGGATGTAATTCAACGTATCAAAATGTAAAATTCTTACGGGTATCACGTGGGCGGTGAAGAGACAAAAGATGCCATTTTGGCCTCTCCCGTTCGTGCAGATTTCTGTCAACATATATCTGGCGATTGGTAGATTTTTGACCAAGATAGATCCGGTCGCCCACGAAAAGTGACTGTTGGAAGCCCAACAGGATGTAATTCAATGTATCAAAAAGTAAAATTCTTACAGGTATCATGTGGGCAATTTGAAGAGACAAAAGATGCTATTTTGGCCTCCGTTCGAGCGATTTCTGTCAACATTTACGGAGATTGGCGGATTTTTGACCAAGATAGATCCAGTTGCCATGAAAAGTGACCTGTTGGAAGCCCAACATGACCTAATTTAGAGGATCGAAAAGTATAATTCTTACGGTTATCACGTGGGGCAGCTAAGGAGCCCAAAGATGCCATTTTGGCCTCTTTTAGGGAAATTTCTGTCAAGATTCCTAGCGGTGACATTTTTGAGTTCCGTAACTCCAATCGTAGTGTTTAGGACTCCGTGCGAAGCTAGTAGAAAGCTATTTTGAAATCCATAAGTCCATGTCCGATAGGCATCGCGAAGGCTCGCAAAATTGACGGTTTTCAAAAGAGGTCATTCTAGCCTCCGTTCGGGCAGATTTCTTTCAACATTTATGGAGATTGGTAGATTTTTGACCAAGATAGATCTAGTCACCATGAAAAGTGACCTGTTGGATGCCCAACAGGATGTAATTCAATGTATCGAAAAGTAAAATTCTTACAGGTATCACGTGGGCATTTGTTGAGACAAAAGATGCCATTTTGGCCTCGTTCGGGCAGATTTCTGGCGATTGGTAGATTTTTGACAAGATAGATCTAGTCGCCACGAAAAGTGACCTGTTGGAAGCCCAACAGGATGTAATTTAATGTATCAAAAAGTAAAATTCTTACAGGTATCACATGGGCGGTGAAGAGACAAAAGATGCCATTTTGGCCTCCATTCGTGCAGATTTACGTCAACATATGGCGATTGTTAGATTTTTGACCAAGATAGATCCCTGTCACCACGAAAAGTGACCTATTGGAAGCCCAACAGGATGTAATTCAACGTATCGAAATGTAAAATTCTTACAGGTATCACGTGGGGCGGTGAAGAGACAAAAGATGCCATTTTGGCCTCCGTTCGTGCAGATTTACGTCAACATATCCGCGATTGGTAGATTTTTTTGACCAAGATAGATCCAGTCGCCACGAAAAGTGACCTGTTGGAAGCCCAACAGGATGTAATTCAACGTATCAAAAAGTAAAATTCTTACAGGTATCATGTGGGCATTTGAAGAGACAAAAGATGCTATTTTGGCCTCCGTTCGAAGCGATTTCATCAACATTTACGGAGATTGGCGGATTTTTGACCAAGATAGATCCGGTTGCCATGAAAAGTGACCCGTTGGAAGCCCAACATGACCTAATTTAGAGGATCGAAAAGTATAATTCTTACGGTTATCACGTGGGGCGCTAAGGAGCCCAAAGATGCCATTTTGGCCTCTTTTAGGGAAATTTTGTCAAGATTCCTAGCGGTGACATTTTTTGAGTTCCGTAACTCCAATCGTAGTGTTCCGGACTCCGCGAAGCTAGTAGAAAGCTATTTTTGAAATCCATAAGTCCATGTCTGATAGGCATCGCGAAGGCTCGCAAAATTGACGGTTTTCAAAAGAGGTCATTCTAGCCTCCGTTCGGGCAGATTTCTTTCAACATTTCTGGCGATTGGTAGATTTTTGACCAAGATAGATCTAGTCACCACGAAAAGTGACCTGTTGGAAGCCCAACAGGATGTAATTCAATGTATCGAAAAGTAAAATTCTTACAGGTATCACGTGGGCGGTGAAGAGACAAAAGATGCCATTTTGGCCTCCGTTCGTGCAGATTTCTATCAACATTTCTGGCGATGGGTAGATTTTTGACCAAGATAGATCCAGTCGCCACGAAAAGTGACCTGTTGGAAGCCCAACAGGATGTAATTTAATGTATCAAAAAGTAAAATTCTTACAGGTATCACATGGGCGGTTGAAGAGACAAAAGATGCCATTTTGGCCTCCATTCGTGCAGATTTCTGTCAACATATTACGGCGATTGTTAGATTTTTGACCAAGATAGATCCTGTCACCACGAAAAGTGACCTATTGGAAGCCCAACAGGATGTAATTCAACGTATCAAAATGTAAAATTCTTACGGGTATCACGTGGGCGCACTTTGAAGAGACAAAAGATGCCATTTTGGCCTCCGTTCGTGCAGATTTACGTCAACATATCCGGCGATTGGTAGATTTTTGACCAAGATAGATCCATCGCCATGAAAAGTGACCTGTTGGAAGCCCAACAGGATGTAATTCAATGTATCAAAAGTAAAATTCTTACAGGTATCATGTGGGCAGGTGAAGAGACAAAAGATGCTATTTTGGCCTCCGTTCGAGCAGATTTCTGTCAACATTTACGGAGATTGGCGGATTTTTGACCAAGATAGATCCGATTGCCATGAAAAGTGACCTGTTGGAAGCCCAACATGACCTAATTTAGAGGATCGAAAAGTATAATTCTTACAGTTATCACGTGGGGGCGACTAAGGAGCCCAAAGATGCCATTTTGGCCTCTTTTAGGGAAATTTTGTCAAGATTCCTAGCGGTGACATTTTTTGAGTTCCGTAACTCCAATCGTAGTGTTTACGGACTCCGTGCGGCTAGTAGAAAGCTATTTTTGAAATCCATAAGTCCATGTCTCGATAGGCATCGCGAAGGCTCGCAAAATTGACGGTTTTCAAAAGAGGTCATTCTAGCCTCCGTTCGAGGCGATTTCTTTCAACATTTTATGGCGATTGGTAGATTTTTGACCAAGATAGATCTAGTCACCACGAAAAGTGACCTGTTGGATGCCCAACAGGATGTAATTCAATGTATCGAAAAGTAAAATTCTTACAGGTATCACGTGGGCGGTGAAGAGACAAAAAGATGCCATTTTGGCCTCCGTTCGTGCAGATTTCTATCAACATTTCTGGCGATGGGTAGATTTTTGACCAAGATAGATCGGTCGCCACGAAAAGTGACCTGTTGGAAGCCCAACAGGATGTAATTCAACGTATCAAAAAGTAAAATTCTTACAGGGTATCATGTGGGCAAATTTGAAGAGACAAAAGATGCTATTTTGGCCTCCGTTCGGCAGATTTCTGTCAACATTTCGGAGATTGGCGGATTTTTGACCAAGATAGATCCAGTTGCCATGAAAAGTGACTGTTGGAAGCCCAACATGACCTAATTTAGAGGATCGAAAAGTATAATTCTTACAGTTATCACGTGGGGCAGCTAAGGAGCCCAAAGATGCCATTTTGGCCTCTTTTTAGGGAAATTTCTGTCAAGATTCCTAGCGGTGACATTTTTTGAGTTCCGTAACTCCAATCGTAGTGTTTCTGGACTCCGTGCGAAGCTAGTAGAAAGCTATTTTTGAAATCCATAAGTCCATGTCTGATAGGCATCGCGAAGGCTCGCAAAATTGATGGTTTTCAAACGAGGTCATTCTGGCCTCCGTTCGGGTAGATTTCTGTCAACATTTATGGAGATTGGCAGATTTTGACCAAGATAGATCCAGTCACCACGAAAAGTGACCTGTTGGAAGCCCAACAGGATGTAATTTAACGTTATCGAAAAGTAAAATTCTTACTGGGTATCACGTGGGCAGTGAAGAGACAAAAGATGCCATTTTGGCCTCTCGTTCGAGGCAGATTTCTGGCGATTGGTAGATTTTTGACAAGATAGATCTAGTCGCCACGAAAAGTGACCCTGTTGGAAGCCCAACAGGATGTAATTTAATGTATCAAAAAGTAAAATTCTTACAGGTATCACATGGGCGTGAAGAGACAAAAGATGCCATTTTGGCCTCCGTTCGTGCAGATTTCTGTCAACATATCTGGCGATTGTTAGATTTTTGACCAAGATAGATCCTGTCACCACGAAAAGTGACCTGTTGGAAGCCCAACAGGATGTAATTCAACGTATCAAAATGTAAAATTCTTACAGGTATCACGTGGGCAGTTGAAGAGACAAAAGATGCCATTTTGGCCTCCGATTCGTGCAGATTTACGTCAACATATCCGGGCGATTGGTAGATTTTTTGACCAAGATAGATCCCGGTCGCCCACGAAAAGTGACCTGTTGGAAGCCCAACAGATGTAATTCAACGTATCAAAAGTAAAATTCTTACAGGGTATCATGTGGGCGCTGAAGAGACAAAAGATGCTATTTTGGCCTCCGTTCGAGCAGATTTACATTGTCAACATTTCGAGATTGGCGGATTTTTGACCAAGATAGATCCAGTTGCCATGAAAAGTGACCTGTTGGAAGCCCAACATGACCTAATTTAGAGGATCGAAAAGTATAATTCTTACGATTATCACGTGGGGCAGCTAAGGAGCCCAAAGATGCCATTTTGGCCTCTTTTTAGGAAATTTCATCCAAGATTCCTAGCGGTGACATTTTTGAGTTCCGTAACTCCAATCGTAGTGTTTCGGACTCCCGTGCGAAGCTAGTAGAAAGCTATTTTTGAAATCCATAAGTCCATGTCTGATAGGCATCGCGAAGGCTCGCAAAATTGACGGTTTTCAAAAGAGGTCATTCTAGCCTCCGTTCGGGCAGATTTCTTTCAACATTTCTGGCGATTGGTAGATTTTTGACCAAGATAGATCTAGTCACCACGAAAAGTGACCTGTTGGATGCCCAACAGGATGTAATTCAATGTATCGAAAAGTAAAATTCTTACAGGTATCACGTGGGCAGCTGAAGAGACAAAAGATGCCATTTTGGCCTCCGTTCGTGCAGATTTCTATCAACATTTTCGGCGATGGGTAGATTTTTTGACCAAGATAGATCCGGTCTTCACGAAAAGTGACCTGTTGGAAGCCCAACAGGATGTAATTCAACGTATCAAAAAGTAAAATTCTTACAGGTATCATGTGGGCAGCTGAAGAGACAAAAGATGCTATTTTGGCCTCCGTTCGAGCAGATTTCTGTCAACATTTCTGGAGATTGGCGGATTTTTGACCAAGATAGATCCAGTTGCCATGAAAAGTGACCTGTTGGAAGCCCAACATGACCTAATTTAGAGGATCGAAAAGTATAATTCTTACGCTTATCACGTGGGGCAGCTAAGGAGCCCAAAGATGCCATTTTGGCCTCTTTTTAGGGAAATTTACGTCAAGATTCCTAGCGGTGACATTTTTGAGTTCCGTAACTCCAATCGTAGTGTTTCGGACTCCGTGCGAAGCTAGTAGAAAGCTATTTTTGAAATCCATAAGTCCATGTCGATAGGCATCGCGAAGGCTCGCAAAATTGATGGTTTTCAAACGAGGTCATTCGGCCTCCGTTCGGGTAGATTGGTCAACATTTATGGAGATTGGCAGATTTTGACCAAGATAGATCCAGTCACCACGAAAAGTGACACGTTGGAAGCCCAACGGGATGTAATTTAACGTTATCGAAAAAGTAAAATTCTTACGGGTATCACGTGGCAAATTTGAAGAGACAAAAGATGCCATTTTGGCCTGTTCGGGCAGCATTACGGCGATTGGTAGATTTTTGACAAGATAGATCTAGTCGCCACGAAAAGTGACCTGTTGGAAGCCCAACAGGATGTAATTTAATGTATCAAAAAGTAAAATTCTTACAGGTATCACATGGGCAGGTGAAGAGACAAAAGATGCCATTTTGGCCTCCATTCGTGCGATTTTGTCAACATATCCGGCGATTGTTAGATTTTTGACCAAGATAGATCCCTGTCACCACGAAAAGTGACCTATTGGAAGCCCAACAGGATGTAATTCAACGTATCAAAATGTAAAATTCTTACAGGTATCACGTGGGCAAATTTGAAGAGACAAAAGATGCCATTTTGGCCTCCGTTCGTGCAGATTTACGTCAACATATCCGGCGATTGGTAGATTTTTGACCAAGATAGATCCAGTCGCCACGAAAAGTGACCTGTTGGAAGCCCAAGGATGTAATTCAACGTATCAAAAGTAAAATTCTTACAGGTATCATGTGGGCAGGTGAAGAGACAAAAGATGCTATTTTGGCCTCCGTTCGAGCGATTTGTCAACATTTCTGGAGATTGGCGGATTTTTGACCAAGATAGATCCGGTTGCCATGAAAAGTGACTGTTGGAAGCCCAACATGACCTAATTTAGAGGATCGAAAAGTATAATTCTTACAGTTATCACGTGGGGCAGCTAAGGAGCCCAAAGATGCCATTTTGGCCTCTTTTTAGGGAAATTTCTGTCAAGATTCCTAGCGGTGACATTTTTTGAGTTCCGTAACTCCAATCGTAGTGTTTCGGACTCCGTGCGAAGCTAGTAGAAAGCTATTTTTGAAATCCATAAGTCCATGTTCGATAGGCATCGCGAAGGCTCGCAAAATTGACGGTTTTCAAAAGAGGTCATTCTAGCCTCCGTTCGGGCGATTTCTTTCAACATTTATGGCGATTGGTAGATTTTTGACCAAGATAGATCTAGTCACCACGAAAAGTGACTGTTGGATGCCCAACAGGATGTAATTCAATGTATCGAAAAGTAAAATTCTTTACGGGTATCACGTGGGCAGTTTGAAGAGACAAAAGATGCCATTTTGGCCTCCGTTCGTGCGATTTCTATCAACATTTCTCGGCGATGGGTAGATTTTTGACCAAGATAGATCCGGTCGCCACGAAAAGTGACTGTTGGAAGCCCAACAGGATGTAATTCAACGTATCAAAAAGTAAAATTCTTACAGGTATCATGTGGGCGGTTGAAGAGACAAAAGATGCTATTTTGGCCTCCGATTCGAAGCGATTTTTTGTCAACATTTCTAGAGATTGGCGGATTTTTGACCAAGATAGATCCAGTTGCCATGAAAAGTGACCTGTTGGAAGCCCAACATGACCTAATTTATAGGATCGAAAAGTATAATTCTTACAGTTATCACGTGGGGCAGCTAAGGAGCCCAAAGATGCCATTTTGGCCTCTTTTTAGGGAAATTTGTCAAGATTCCTAGCGGTGACATTTTTTGACCAAGTAACTCCAATCGTAGTGTTTCGGACTCCGTGCGAAGGCTAGTAGAAAGCTATTTTTGAAATCCATAAGTCCATGTCTGATAGGCATCGCGAAGGCTCGCAAAATTGATGGTTTTCAAAAGAGGTCATTCTGGCCCCCGTTCGGGCAGATTTCTGTCAACATTTATGGAGATTGGCAGATTTTGACCAAGATAGATCCAGTCACCATGAAAAGTGACCTGTTGGAAGCCCAACAGGATGTAATTTAACGTTATCGAAAAGTAAAATTCTTACAGGTATCACGTGGGCAGCTGAAGAGAGACAAAAGATGCCATTTTGGCCTCGTTTAGGCAGATTTTGGCGATTGGTAGATTTTTTGACAAGATAGATCTAGTCGCCACGAAAATTGACCTGTTAGAAGCCCAACAGGATGTAATTTAATGTATCAAAAAGTAAAATTCCAGGTATCACATGGGCATTGAAGAGACAAAAGATGCCATTTTGGCCTCCATTCGTGCAGATTTCAAGTCAACATATATGGCGATTGTTAGATTTTTGACCAAGATAGATCCCTGTCACCACGAAAAAGTGACCTATTGGAAGCCCAACAGATGTAATTCAACGTATCAAAATGTAAAATTCTTACAGGTATCACGTGGGCGGTGAAGAGACAAAAGATGCCATTTTGGCCTCCGTTCGATGCGATTTTGTCAACATATCCGGCGATTGGTAGATTTTTGACCAAGATAGATCCGTCGCCCACGAAAAGTGACCTGTTGGAAGCCCAACAGGATGTAATTCAACGTATCAAAAGTAAAATTCTTACAGGTATCATGTGGGCAGTGAAGAGACAAAAGATGCTATTTTGGCCTCCATTCGAGCAGATTTCTGTCAACATTTCGGAGATTGGCGGATTTTTGACCAAGATAGATCCAGTTGCCATGAAAAGTGACTGTTGGAAGCCCAACATGACCTAATTTAGAGGATCGAAAAGTATAATTCTTACAGTTATCACGTGGGGCAGCTAAGGAGCCCAAAGATGCCATTTTGGCCTCTTTTTAGGGAAATTTACGTCAAGATTCCTAGCGGTGACATTTTTTGAGTTCCGTAACTCCAATCGTAGTGTTTTTGGACTCCGGTGTGAAGCTAGTAGAAAGCTATTTTTGAAATCCATAAGTCCATGTCGATAGGCATCGCGAAGGCTCGCAAAATTGACGGTTTTCAAAAGAGGTCATTCTAGCCTCCGTTTCGGGCAGATTTCTTTCAACATTTTGGAGATTGGTAGATTTTTGACCAAGATAGATCTAGTCACCACGAAAAGTGACCTGTTGGAAGCCCAACAGGATGTAATTCAATGTATCGAAAAGTAAAATTCTTACAGGTATCACGTGGCGCAAATTTGAAGAGACAAAAGATGCCATTTTGGCCTCTTTTTCGTGAAGATTTCTATCAACATTTCCTGGCGATGGGTAGATTTTTTGACCAAGATAGATCCGGTCGCCACGAAAAGTGACCTGTTGGAAGCCCAACAGGATGTAATTCAACGTATCAAAAAGTAAAATTCTTACAGGTATCATGTGGGCGCAAAATTGAAGAGACAAAAGATGCTATTTTGGCCTCCGTTCGGCGATTTACGTCAACATTTCGGAGATTGGCGGATTTTTGACCAAGATAGATCCGGTTGCCATGAAAAGTGACCTGTTGGAAGCCCAACATGACCTAATTTAGAGGATCGAAAAGTATAATTCTTACAGTTATCACGTGGGGCAGCTAAGGAGCCCAAAGATGCCATTTTGGCCTCTTTTTAGGAAATTTACGTCAAGATTCCTAGCGGTGACATTTTTTGAGTTCCGTAACTCCAATCGTAGTGTTTCGGACTCAAGTGCGAAGCTAGTAGAAAGCTATTTTTGAAATCCATAAGTCCATGTCGATAGGCATCGCGAAGGCTCGCAAAATTGATGGTTTTCAAACGAGGTCATTCGGCCTCCGTTCGGGTAGATTTACGTCAACATTTATGGAGATTGGCAGATTTTGACCAAGATAGATCCAGTCACCATGAAAAGTGACCTGTTGGAAGCCCAACAGGATGTAATTTAACGTTATCGAAAAGTAAAATTCTTACAGGTATCACGTGGGCAGCTGAAGAGACAAAAGATGCCATTTTGGCCTCTGTTCGGGCAGATTTCTGGCGATTGGTAGATTTTTGACAAGATAGATCTAGTCGCCACGAAAAGTGACTGTTGGAAGCCCAACAGGATGTAATTTAATGTATCGAAAAGTAAAATTCTTACAGGTATCACATGGGCAAAAAAAGAGACAAAAGATGCCATTTTGGCCTCCATTCGTGCAGATTTAATCAACATATCGGCGATTGTTAGATTTTTGACCAAGATAGATCCTGTCACCACGAAAAGTGACCTATTGGAAGCCCAACAGGATGTAATTCAACGTATCAAAATGTAAAATTCTTATAGGTATCACGTGGGCGGTGAAGAGACAAAAGATGCCATTTTGGCCTCCGTTCGTGCAGATTTACGTCAACATATCTGGCGATTGGTAGATTTTTGACCAAGATAGATCCAGTCGCCACGAAAAGTGACCATTGGAAGCCCAACAGGATGTAATTCAACGTATCAAAAAGTAAAATTCTTACGGTATCATGTGGGCAGTGAAGAGACAAAAGATGCTATTTTGGCCTCCGATTCGAGCGATTTACGTCAACATTTCCGGAGATTGGCGGATTTTTGACCAAGATAGATCCCGATTGCCATGAAAAGTGACCTGTTGGAAGCCCAACATGACCTAATTTAGAGGATCGAAAAGTATAATTCTTACGGTTATCACGTGGGGCGACTAAGGAGCCCAAAGATGCCATTTTGGCCTCTTTTTAGGGAAATTTCTGTCAAGATTCCTAGCGGTGACATTTTTTGAGTTCCGTAACTCCAATCGTAGTGTTTCTGGACTCCGTGCGAAGCTAGTAGAAAGCTATTTTTGAAATCCATAAGTCCATGTCGATAGGCATCGCGAAGGCTCGCAAAATTGACGGTTTTCAAAAGAGGTCATTCTAGCCTCCGTTCGGGCAGATTTCTTTCAACATTTATGGCGATTGGTAGATTTTTGACCAAGATAGATCTAGTCACCACGAAAAGTGACCTGTTGGATGCCCAACAGGATGTAATTCAATGTATCGAAAAGTAAAATTCTTACAGGTATCACGTGGGCGGTGAAGAGACAAAAGATGCCATTTTGGCCTCCGTTCGTGCGATTTCTATCAACATTTCTGGCGATGGGTAGATTTTTGACCAAGATAGATCCAATCGCCACGAAAAGTGACTGTTGGAAGCCCAACAGGATGTAATTTAATGTATCAAAAGTAAAATTCTTACGGGTATCACATGGGCAGGTGAAGAGACAAAAGATGCCATTTTGGCCTCCATTCGTGCAGATTTACGTCAACATATCGGCGATTGTTAGATTTTTGACCAAGATAGATCCTGTCACCACGAAAAGTGACCTATTGGAAGCCCAACAGGATGTAATTCAACGTATCAAAATGTAAAATTCTTACAGGTATCACGTGGGCGACTGAAGAGACAAAAGATGCCATTTTGGCCTCCGTTATGCAGATTTGGTCAACATATCGGGCGATTGGTAGATTTTTGACCAAGATAGATCCGATCGCCACGAAAAGTGACCTGTTGGAAGCCCAACAGGATGTAATTCAACGTATCAAAAAGTAAAATTCTTACAGGTATCATGTGGGCGGTGAAGAGACAAAAGATGCTATTTTGGCCTCCGTTCGAGCATTTTTGTCAACATTTATGGAGATTGGCGGATTTTTGACCAAGATAGATCCGATTGCCATGAAAAGTGACCTGTTGGAAGCCCAACATGACCTAATTTAGAGGATCGAAAAGTATAATTCTTACGGTTATCACGTGGGGGCAGCTAAGGAGCCCAAAGATGCCATTTTGGCCTCTTTTAGGGAAATTTCTGTCAAGATTCCTAGCGGTGACATTTTTTGAGTTCCGTAACTCCAATCGTAGTGTTTTCGGACTCCGTGCGAACTAGTAGAAAGCTATTTTTGAAATCCATAAGTCCATGTCGATAGGCATCGCGAAGGCTCGCAAAATTGACGGTTTTCAAACGAGGTCATTTGGCCTCCGTTCGGGTAGATTTCTGTCAACATTTATGGAGATTGGCGAGATTTTGACCAAGATAGATCCAGTCACCATGAAAAGTGACTGTTGGAAGCCCAACAGGATGTAATTTAACATTATCGAAAAGTAAAATTCTTATAGGTATCACGTGGGCAGCTGAAGAGACAAAAGATGCCATTTTGGCCTCTGTTCGGGCAGCGATGGGCGATTGGTAGATTTTTGACAAGATAGATCTAGTCGCCACGAAAAGTGACCTGTTGGAAGCCCAACAGGATGTAATTTAATGTATCAAAAAGTAAAATTCTTACAGGTATCACATGGGCAAATTGAAGAGACAAAAGATGCCATTTTGGCCTCCATTCGTGCAGATTTTGTCAACATATATGGCGATTGTTAGATTTTTGACCAAGATAGATCCTGTCGCCACGAAAAGTGACCTGTTGGAAGCCCAACAGGATGTAATTCAACGTATCAAAATGTAAAATTCTTACAGGTATCACGTGGGCAGCTGAAGAGACAAAAGATGCCATTTTGGCCTCCGTTCGTGCAGATTTTCGTCAACATATCCGGGCGATTGGTAGATTTTTGACCAAGATAGATCCAGTCGCCACGAAAAGTGACCTGTTGGAAGCCCAACAGATGTAATTCAACGTATCAAAAGTAAAATTCTTACAGGTATCATGTGGGCAAAATTGAAGAGACAAAAGATGCTATTTTGGCCTCCGTTCGAAAGGCGATTTCTGTCAACATTTATGGAGATTGGCGGATTTTTGACCAAGATAGATCCAGTTGCCATGAAAAGTGACTGTTGGAAGCCCAACATGACCTAATTTAGAGGATCGAAAAGTATAATTCTTACAGTTATCACGTGTGGCAGCTAAGGAGCCCAAAGATGCCATTTTGGCCTCTTTTAGGGAAATTTCTGTCAAGATTCCTAGCGGTGACATTTTTTGAGTTCCGTAACTCCAATCGTAGTGTTTCGGACTCGCCATGAAAAGTAGAAAGCTATTTTTGAAATCCATAAGTCCATGTCCGATAGGCATCGCGAAGGCTCGCAAAATTGACGGTGAAGAGAAAAGAGGTCATTCTAGCCTCCGATTAGGCGATTTCTTTCAACATTTCGGCGATTGGTAGATTTTTTGACCAAGATAGATCTAGTCACCACGAAAAGTGACCTGTTGGATGCCCTTGAGGATGTAATTCAATGTATCGAAAAGTAAAATTCTTACAGGTATCACGTGGGCATTTTGAAGAGACAAAAGATGCCATTTTGGCCTCCGTTCGTGCAGATTTCTATCAACATTCGGGCGATGGGTAGATTTTTTGACCAAGATAGATCCGGTCGCCACGAAAAGTGACCTATTGGAAGCCCAACAGGATGTAATTCAACGTATCAAAAAGTAAAATTCTTACAGGTATCATGTGGGCAGCTGAAGAGACAAAAGATGCTATTTTGGCCTCCGTTCGAGCAGATTTCTGTCAACATTTCTGGAGATTGGCGGATTTTTGACCAAGATAGATCCGATTGCCATGAAAAGTGATTGTTGGAAGCCCAACATGACCTAATTTAGAGGATCGAAAAGTATAATTCTTACAGTTATCACGTGGGGCGGCTAAGGAGCCCAAAGATGCCATTTTGGCCTCTTTTAGGGAAAATTTGTCAAGATTCCTAGCGGTGACATTTTTTGAGTTCAAGTAACTCCAATCGTAGTGTTTCTGGACTCCGTGCGAAGCTAGTAGAAAGCTATTTTTGAAATCCATAAGTCCATGTCTGATAGGCATCGCGAAGGCTCGCAAAATTGACGGTTTTCAAACGAGGTCATTCTGGCCTCCGTTCGGGCAGATTTCTGTCAACATTTATGGAGATTGGCGATTTTTGACCAAGATAGATCCAGTCACCATGAAAAGTGACCTGTTGGAAGCCCAACAGGATGTAATTTAACGTTATCGAAAAGTAAAATTCTTACAGGTATCACGTGGGCAGCTGAAGAGACAAAAGATGCCATTTTGGCCTCCATTCGAGGGATTTTCGGCGATTGGTAGATTTTGACAAGATAGATCTAGTCGCCCACGAAAAGTGACCTGTTGGAAGCCCAACAGGGATGTAATTTAATGTATCAAAAAGTAAAATTCTTACAGGTATCACATGGGCAGCTGAAGAGACAAAAGATGCCATTTTGGCCTCCATTCGTGCAGATTTTGTCAACATATTCCGGCGATTGTTAGATTTTTGACCAAGATAGATCCCTGTCACCACGAAAAGTGACCTATTGGAAGCCCAACGGGATGTAATTCAACGTATCAAAATGTAAAATTCTTACAGGTATCACGTGGGCAGCTGAAGAGACAAAAGATGCCATTTTGGCCTCCGTTCGTGCATTTACGTCAACATATCCGCGATTGGTAGATTTTTGACCAAGATAGATCCAATCGCCACGAAAGTGACCTGTTGGAAGCCCAACAGGATGTAATTCAACGTATCAAAAGTAAAATTCTTACAGGTATCATGTGGGCAAATGAAGAGACAAAAGATGCTATTTTGGCCTCCGTTCGAGCAGATTTTCATCAACATTTATGGAGATTGGCGGATTTTTGACCAAGATAGATCCAGTTGCCATGAAAAGTGACTGTTGGAAGCCCAACATGACCTAATTTAGAGGATCGAAAAGTATAATTCTTACAGTTATCACGTGTGGCAGCTAAGAGCCCAAAGATGCCATTTTGGCCTCTTTTAGGGAAATTTGTCAAGATTCCTAGCGGTGACATTTTTTTGAGTTAGTAACTCCAATCGTAGTGTTTCGGACATGTTGCGAAGCTAGTAGAAAGCTATTTTTTGAAATCCATAAGTCCATGTTCGATAGGCATCGCATGGGCTCATAAAATTGACGGTTTTCAAAAAGAGGTCATTCTAGCCTCCGTTCGAGGCAGATTTCTTTCAACATTTATGGCGATTGGTAGATTTTTGACCAAGATAGATCTAGTCACCACGAAAAGTGACCTGTTGGATGCCCAATAGGATGTAATTCAATGTATCGAAAAGTAAAATTCTTACAGGTATCACGTGGGCGCAAATTGAAGAGACAAAAGATGCCATTTTGGCCTCCGTTCGTGCAGATTTCTATCAACATTTTGGCGATGGGTAGATTTTTGACCAAGATAGATCCAGTCGCCACGAAAAGTGACCTGTTGGAAGCCCAACAGGATGTAATTCAACGTATCAAAAGTAAAATTTTACGGGTATCATGTGGGCAAATTTGAAGAGACAAAAGATGCTATTTTGGCCTCCGTTCGAGCAGATTTCTGTCAACATTTACGGAGATTGGCGGATTTTTGACCAAGATAGATCCAGTTGCCATGAAAAGTGACCTGTTGGAAGCCCAACATGACCTAATTTAGAGGATTGAAAAGTATAATTCTTACGGTTATCACGTGGGGCAGCTAAGAGCCCAAAGATGCCATTTTGGCCTCTTTTTAGGAAATTCTGTCAAGATTCCTAGCGGTGACATTTTTGAGTTAAAGTAACTCCAATCGTAGTGTTTCTGGACTCCGTGCGAAGCTAGTAGAAAGCTATTTTTGAAATCCATAAGTCCATGTCGATAGGCATCGCGAAGGCTCGCAAAATTGACGGTTTTCAAACGAGGTCATTCTGGCCTCCGTTCGGGGTAGATTTCGTCAACATTTATGGAGATTGGCAGATTTTGACCAAGATAGATCCAAATCACCATGAAAAGTGACTGTTGGAAGCCCAACAGATGTAATTTAACGTTATCGAAAAGTAAAATTCTTACAGGTATCACGTGGGCAGTGAAGAGACAAAAAGATGCCATTTTGGCCTCGTTCGGGCGGATTTCGGGCGATTGGTAGATTTTTGACAAGATAGATCTAGTCGCCACGAAAAGTGACTGTTGGAAGCCCAACAGGATGTAATTTAATGTATCAAAAAGTAAAATTCTTACAGGTATCACATGGGCGGTGAAGAGACAAAAGATGCCATTTTGGCCTCCATTCGCGCAGATTTACGTCAACATATCCGGCGATTGTTAGATTTTGACCAAGATAGATCCCGTCACCACGAAAAAGTGACCTATTGGAAGCCCAACAGGATGTAATTCAACGTATCAAAATGTAAAATTCTTACAGGTATCACGTGGGCAAATGAAGAGACAAAAGATGCCATTTTGGCCTCCGTTCGTGCAGATTTGGCCAACATATCCGGCGATTGGTAGATTTTGACCAAGATAGATCCGGTCGCCCGAAAAGTGACTGTTGGAAGCCCAACAGGATGTAATTCAACGTATCAAAAAGTAAAATTCTTACGGGTATCATGTGGGCAGTGAAGAGACAAAAGATGCTATTTTGGCCTCCGTTCGAGCAGATTTCGTCAACATTTCGGAGATTGGCGGATTTTTTGACCAAGATAGATCCGTTGCCATGAAAAGTGACCTGTTGGAAGCCCAACATGACCTAATTTAGAGGATCAAAAGTATAATTCTTACAGTTATCACGTGTGCAAGCTAAGGAGCCCAAAGATGCCATTTTGGCCTCTTTTAGGAAATTTACATCCAAGATTCCTAGCGGTGACATTTTTTGAGTTCCGTAACTCCAATTGTAGTGTTTACGGACTCCGTGCGCGGAAGCTAGTAGAAAGCTATTTTTGAAATCCATAAGTCCATGTCGATAGGCATCGCGAAGGCTCGCAAAATTGACGGTTTTCAAAAGAGGTCATTCTAGCCTCCGTTCGGGCAGATTTCTTTCAACATTTATGGCGATTGGTAGATTTTTGACCAAGATAGATCTAGTCACCACGAAAAGTGACCTGTTGGAAGCCCAACAGGATGTAATTCAATGTATCAAAAGTAAAATTCTTACAGGTATCACGTGGGCGGTGAAGAGACAAAAGATGCCATTTTGGCCTCCGTTCGTGCAGATTTCTATCAACATTTCTGGCGATGGGTAGATTTTTGACCAAGATAGATCCGTCGCCACGAAAAGTGACTGTTGGAAGCCCAACAGGATGTAATTCAACGTATCAAAAGTAAAATTCTTACGGGTATCATGTGGGCGTGAAGAGACAAAAAGATGCTATTTTGGCCTCCGTTCGAAAGCGATTTTGTCAACATTTCGGAGATTGGCGGATTTTTGACCAAGATAGATCTAGTTGCCATGAAAAGTGACTGTTGGAAGCCCAACATGACCTAATTTAGAGGATCGAAAAGTATAATTCTTACGGTTATCACGTGGGGCAGCTAAGGAGCCCAAAGATGCCATTTTGGCCTCTTTTTAGGAAATTTTGTCAAGATTCCTAGCGGTGACATTTTTTGAGTTCCGTAACTCCAATCGTAGTGTTTACGGACTCGTGCGAAGCTAGTAGAAAGCTATTTTTGAAATCCATAAGTCCATGTCTGATAGGCATCGCGAAGGCTCGCAAAATTGACGGTTTTCAAACGAGGTCATTCTGGCCTCCGTTCGGGTAGATTTCTGTCAACATTTATGGAGATTGGCAGATTTTGACCAAGATAGATCCAGTCACCATGAAAAGTGACCTGTTGGAAGCCCAACAGGATGTAATTTAACGTTATCGAAAAGTAAAATTCTTACAGGTATCACGTGGGCGCTGAAGAGACAAAAGATGCCATTTTGGCCTCTGTTCGGGCAGATTTCTGGCGATTGGTAGATTTTTGACAAGATAGATCTAGTCGCCACGAAAAGTGACATGTTGGAAGCCCAACAGGATGTAATTTAATGTATCAAAAGTAAAATTCTTACGGGTATCACATGGGCGGTAGTGAAGAGACAAAAGATGCCATTTTGGCCTCCATTCCTGCAGATTTTGTCAACATATCGGCGATTGTTAGATTTTTGACCAAGATAGATCCTGTCACCACGAAAAGTGACCTATTGGAAGCCTTGAGGGATGTAATTCAACGTATCAAAATGTAAAATTCTTATAGGTATCACGTGGGCAAAATTGAAGAGACAAAAGATGCCATTTTGGCCTCCGTTCGTGCAGATTTCGTCAACATATCTGGCGATTGGTAGATTTTTTGACCAAGATAGATCCAGTCGCCACGAAAAGTGACCTATTGGAAGCCCAACAGGATGTAATTCAACGTATCAAAAAGTAAAATTCTTACAGGTATCATGTGGGCGGTGAAGAGACAAAAGATGCTATTTTGGCCTCCGTTCGAGCGATTTTTGCCAACATTTACGGAGATTGGCGGATTTTTGACCAAGATAGATCCAGTTGCCATGAAAAGTGACCTGTTGGAAGCCCAACATGACCTAATTTAGAGGATCGAAAAGTATAATTCTTACACGGTTATCACGTGGGGCAGCTAAGGAGCCCAAAGATGCCATTTTGGCCTCTTTTTTTGGGGAAATTTCGTCAAGATTCCTAGCGGTGACATTTTTTGAGTTCCGTAACTCCAATCGTAGTGTTTTACGGACTCCGTGCGAAGCTAGTAGAAAGCTATTTTTGAAATCCATAAGTCCATGTGCGATAGGCATCGCGAAGGCTCGCAAAATTGACGGTTTTCAAAAGAGGTCATTCTAGCCTCCGTTCGAGGGTAGATTTCTTTCAACATTTCTAGCGATTGGTAGATTTTTTGACCAAGATAGATCTAGTCACCATGAAAAGTGACCTGTTGGAAGCCCAACAGGATGTAATTCAATGTATCGAAAAGTAAAATTCTTTACAGGTATCACGTGGGCAAATTTGAAGAGACAAAAGATGCCATTTTGGCCTCCGTTCGATGCGCGATTTCTATCAACATTTCCGGCGATGGGTAGATTTTTGACCAAGATAGATCCAGTCGCCACGAAAAGTGACCTCGTTGGAAGCCCAACAGGATGTAATTCAACGTATCAAAAGTAAAATTCTTACAGGTATCATGTGGGCATTTGAAGAGACAAAAGATGCTATTTTGGCCTCCGTTCGGCGATTTTGTCAACATTTACGGAGATTGGCGGATTTTTGACCAAGATAGATCCAGCTTGCCATGAAAAGTGACCTGTTGGAAGCCCAACATGACCTAATTTAGAGGATCGAAAAGTATAATTCTTACAGTTATCACGTGGGGCAGCTAAGGAGCCCAAAGATGCCATTTTGGCCTCTTTTTTAGGGAATTGTCAAGATTCCTAGCGGTGACATTTTTTGAGTTCCGTAACTCCAATCGTAGTGTTTCGACTCCGTGCGAAGCTAGTAGAAAGCTATTTTTGAAATCCATAAGTCCATGTATCGATAGGCATCGCGAAGGCTCGCAAAATTGACGGTTTTCAAAAAGAGGTCATTCTAGCCTCCGATTCGGGCGCATTTCTTTCAACATTTACGGCGATTGGTAGATTTTTGACCAAGATATATCTAGTCACCACGAAAAGTGACTTTGTTGGATGCCCAACAGGATGTAATTCAATGTATCGAAAAGTAAAATTCTTACAGGTATCACGTGGGGCGCTGAAGAGACAAAAAGATGCCATTTTGGCCTGGATTCGTGCAGATTTCTATCAACATTTTGGCGATTGGTAGATTTTTTGACCAAGATAGATCCGATCGCCACGAAAAGTGACCGTTGGAAGCCCAACAGATGTAATTCAACGTATCAAAAAGTAAAATTTACAGGTATCATGTGGGCGGTGAAGAGACAAAAGATGCTATTTTGGCCTCCGTTCGAGCAGATTTGCATCAACATTTATGGAGATTGGCGGATTTTTGACCAAGATAGATCCGTTGCCATGAAAAGTGACCTGTTGGAAGCCCAACATGACCTAATTTAGAGGATCGAAAAGTATAATTCTTACAGTTATCACGTGGGGCGGCTAAGGAGCCCAAAGATGCCATTTTGGCCTCTTTTTTAGGAAATTTTCGTCAAGATTCCTAGCGGTGACATTTTTTGAGTTCCGTAACTCCAATCGTAGTGTTTCTCGACTCAGTGCGAAGCTAGTAGAAAGCTATTTTGAAATCCATAAGTCCATGTCTCGATAGGCATCGCGAAGGCTCGCAAAATTGACGGTTTTTCAAACGAGGTCATTCGGCCTCCGTTCGGGTAGATTTCTGTCAACATTTATGGAGATTGGCAGATTTTTGACCAAGATAGATCCAAATCACCATGAAAAGTGACCTGTTGGAAGCCCAACAGGATGTAATTTAACGTTATCGAAAAGTAAAATTCTTACAGGTATCACGTGGGCAAATGAAGAGACAAAAGATGCCATTTTGGCCTGTTTCGGGCAGATTCTGGCAACATTGGTAGATTTTTGACAAGATAGATCTAGTCGCCATGAAAAGTGACCTGTTGGAAGCCCAACAGGATGTAATTTAATGTATCAAAAAGTAAAATTCTTACAGGTATCACATGGGCAGTGAAGAGACAAAAGATGCCATTTTGGCCTCCATTCTGCAGATTTCTGCCAACATATCCGCGATTGTTAGATTTTTGACCAAGATAGATCCTGTCACCACGAAAAGTGACCTATTGGAAGCCCAACGGGATGTAATTCAACGTATCAAAATGTAAAATTCTTACAGGTATCACGTGGGCAGGTGAAGAGACAAAAGATGCCATTTTGGCCTCCGTTCGATGTGATTTCGTCAACATATCCGGCGATTGGTAGATTTTTGACCAAGATAGATCGATCGCCACGAAAAGTGACCTCGTTGGAAGCCCAACAGGATGTAATTCAACGTATCAAAAGTAAAATTCTTACGGTATCATGTGGGCGGTGAAGAGACAAAAGATGCTATTTTGGCCTCCGATTCGAGCGATTTCTGTCAACATTTCGGAGATTGGCGGATTTTTGACCAAGATAGATCCAGTTGCCATGAAAAGTGACTGTTGGAAGCCCAACATGACCTAATTTAGAGGATCGAAAAGTATAATTCTTACAGTTATCACGTGGGGCAGCTAAGGAGCCCAAAGATGCCATTTTGGCCTCTTTTTAGGGAAATTTCTGTCAAGATTCCTAGCGGTGACATTTTTTGAGTTCCGTAACTCCAATCGTAGTGTTTCTGGACTCCGTGTGAAGCTAGTAGAAAGCTATTTTTGAAATCCATAAGTCCATGTCTGATAGGCATCGCGAAGGCTCGCAAAATTGACGGTTTTCAAAAGAGGTCATTCTAGCCTCCGTTCGGGCAGATTTCTTTCAACATTTATGGAGATTGGTAGATTTTTGACCAAGATAGATCCAGTCACCACGAAAAGTGACCTGTTGGAAGCCCAACAGGATGTAATTCAATGTATCGAAAAGTAAAATTCTTACGGGTATCACATGGGCATTGAAGAGACAAAAGATGCCATTTTGGCCTCCGTTCGTGCAGATTTCTATCAACATTTCTGGTGATGGGTAGATTTTTGACCAAGATAGATCTAGTCGCCACGAAAAGTGACCTGTTGGAAGCCCAACAGATGTAATTCAACGTATCAAAAGTAAAATTCTTACAGGTATCATGTGGGCAGCTGAAGAGACAAAAGATGCCATTTTGGCCTCCGTTTCGAGCAGATTTCGTCAACATTTCTCGGAGATTGGCAGATTTTTGACCAAGATAGATCTTGTCGCCATGAAAAGTGACTCCGTTGGAAGCCCAACGGGACCTAATTTAGAGGATCGAAAAGTATAATTCTTACAGTTATCACGTGGGGCAGCTAAGGAGCCCAAAGATGCCATTTTGGCCTCTTTTTAGGGAAATTTCGTCAAGATTCCTAGCGGTGACATTTTTTGAGTTCGAGAACTCCAATCGTAGTGATTACGGACTCCGTGCGAAGGTAGTAGAAAGATATTTTTGAAATCCATAAGTCCATGTCTGATAGGCATCGCGAAGGCTCGCAAAATTGACGGTTTTCAAACGAGGTCATTCTGGCCTCCGTTCGGGTAGATTTTGTCAACATTTATGGAGATTGGTGGATTTTGACCAAGATAGATCCAGTCGCCACGAAAAGTGACCAGTTGGAAGCCCAACGGGATGTAATTTAATGTTATCGAAAAGTAAAATTCTTACAGGTATCACGTGGGCAGTTGAAGAGACAAAAGATGCCATTTTGGCCTCTTCGGGCAGATTTCTGGCGATTGGTAGATTTTTGACAAGATAGATCTAGTCGCCACGAAAAGTGACCTGTTGGAAGCCCAACAGGATGTAATTTAATGTATCAAAAGTAAAATTCTTACAGGTATCACATGGGCAAAATTGTGAAGAGACAAAAGATGCCATTTTGGCCTCCATTAGGTGCAGATTTCTTTCAACATATCTGGCGATTGTTAGATTTTTGACCAAGATAGATCCCGCCACCACGAAAAGTGACCTCGTTGGAAGCCCAACAGGATGTAATTCAACGTATCAAAATGTAAAATTCTTACGGGTATCACGTGGGCAGTGAAGAGACAAAAGATGCCATTTTGGCCTCCGTTCGTGCAGATTTCTGTCAACATATCTGGCGATTGGTAGATTTTTGACCAAGATAGATCCAATCGCCACGAAAAGTGACACGTTGGAAGCCCAACAGGATGTAATTCAACGTATCAAAAAGTAAAATTCTTACAGGTATCATGTGGGCATTTGAAGAGACAAAAGATGCTATTTTGGCCTCCGTTCGAGCAGATTTTGTCAACATTTACGGAGATTGGCGGATTTTTGACCAAGATAGATCCGATTGCCATGAAAAGTGACCTGTTGGAAGCCCAACATGACCTAATTTAGAGGATCGAAAAGTATAATTCTTACAGGTTATCACGTTGGCAGCTAAGGAGCCCAAAGATGCCATTTTGGCCTCTTTTTAGGGAAATTTCTGTCAAGATTCCTAGCGGTGACATTTTTTGAGTTCCGTAACTCCAATCGTAGTGTTTTTGGACTCCGTGCGAAGCTAGTAGAAAGCTATTTTTGAAATCCATAAGTCCATGTCGATAGGCATCGCGAAGGCTCGCAAAATTGACGGTTTTCAAAAGAGGTCATTCTAGCCTCCGTTCGAGGCGCATTTCTTTCAACATTTATGGAGATTGGTAGATTTTTGACCAAGATAGATCTAGTCACCACGAAAAGTGACTGTTGGAAGCCCAACAGGATGTAATTCAATGTATCGAAAAGTAAAATTCTTACGGGTATCACGTGGGCAGTGAAGAGACAAAAGATGCCATTTTGGCCTCCGTTCGTGCGCAGATTTCTATCAACATTTACGGTGATTGGTAGATTTTTGACCAAGATAGATCCAGTCGCCACGAAAAGTGACCGTTGGAAGCCCAACAGATGTAATTCAACGTATCAAAAGTAAAATTCTTACAGGTATCATGTGGGCAATTTGAAGAGACAAAAGATGCTATTTTGGCCTCCGTTCGAGCAGATTTCGTCAACATTTACGGAGATTGGCGGATTTTTTGACCAAGATAGATCTTGTCGCCATGAAGAGTGACCTGTTGGAAGCCCAACAGGACCTAATTTAGAGGATCGAAAAGTATAATTCTTACAGTTATCACGTGGGGCAGCTAAGGAGCCCAAAGATGCCATTTTGGCCTCCATTTAGGGAAATTTCTGTCAAGATTCCTAGCGGTGACATTTTTTGAGTTCCGTAACTCCAATCATAGTGATTCTAGACTCCGTGCGAAGGTAGTAGAAAGATATTTTTGAAATCCATAAGTCCATGTCTGATAGGCATCGCGAAGGGTCGCAAAATTGACGGTTTTCAAACGAGGTCATTCTGGCCTCCGTTCGGGTAGATTTCTGTCAACATTTATGGAGATTGGCAGATTTTGACCAAGATAGATCCAGTCACCACGAAAAGTGACTGTTGGAAGCCCAACAGGATGTAATTTAACGTTATCGAAAAGTAAAATTCTTACGGGTATCACGTTGGCAAATTGAAGAGACAAAAGATGCCATTTTGGCCCGTTCGGGCAGATTTCAACATTATGGAGATTTTTGACCAAGATAGATCCAGTCGCCATGAAAAGTGACCTGTTGGAAGCCCAACAGGATGTAATTCAATGTATCAAAATGTAAAATTCTTACAGGTATCACGTGGGTAGTTGAGAAGAGACAAAAGATGCCATTTTGGCCTCCATTCGTGCAGATTTGTCAACATTTACGGCGATTGTTAGATTTTGACCAAGATAGATCCAGTCGCCACGAAAAGTGACCTATTGGAAGCCCAACAGGATGTAATTCAACGTATCAAAAAGTAAAATTCTTATAGGTATCACATGGGCATTTGAAGAGACAAAAGATGCCATTTTAGCCTCCGTTCGTGCGACATTTACTGTCAACATTTTTGGCGATTGGTAGATTTTTGACCAAGATAGATCCAGTCCCCACGAAAAGTGACCTATTGGAAGCCCAACATTATGTAATTCAATGTATCAAAAGAGTAAAATTCTTACAGGTATCACGTGGGCAATTTGAAGAGACAAAAGATTCCATTTTGGCCTCCGATTCGAGCGCATTACGTCAACATTTACGGAGATTGGCGGATTTTTGACCAAGATAGATCCGATCGCCATGAAAAGTGACCTGTTGGAAGCCCAACATGACCTAATTTAGAGGATCAAAAGTATAATTCTTACGGTTATCACGTGGGGCGGCTAAGGAGCCCAAAGATGCCATTTTTGCCTCCATTTAGGGAATTTTCATCCAAGATTCCTAGCGGTGACATTTTTGAGTTCGTAACTCCAATCGTAGTGATTGATTCGGACTCCGTGCGAAGCTAGTAGAAAGCTATTTTTGAAATCCATAAGTCCATGTCTCGATAGGCATCGCGAAGGCTCGCAAAATTGACGGTTTTCAAACGAGGTCAAAAGATGCCTCCGTTGAAGGGTAGATTCTGTCAACATTTATGGAGATTGGTAGTGATTTTGACCAAGATAGATTCACCATGAAAAGTGACCTGTTGGAAGCCCAACAGGATGTAATTTAACGTTATCGAAAAGTAAAATTCTTTTAGGTATCACGTGGGCGGTGAAGAGACAAAAGATGCCATTTTGGCCTCTCGTTCGAAGGCAGGACGGGCGATTGGTAGATTTTTGACAAGATAGATCTAGTCGCCATGAAAAGTGACCTGTTGGAAGCCCAACAGGATGTAATTTAATGTATCGAAAAGTAAAATTCTTACGGGTATCACATGGGCGGTAAGGAGCCCAAAGAGACAAAAGATGCCATTTTGGCCTCCCGGATTCGCAGATTTTTTCAACATATCTCAACATATCGGCGGCGATTGTTAGATTTTTGACCAAGATAGATCCCGTCGCCACGAAAAGTGACACATTGGAAGCCCAACAGGATGTAATTCAACGTATCAAAAAGTAAAATTCTTACGGGTATCACGTGGGCAGCTCAAGAGACAAAAGATGCCATTTTGGCCCCCGTTCGTGCGATTTCCAACACATATCGGCGATTGGTAGATTTTTGACCAAGATAGATCCGGCCGCCACAAAAAAGTGACCCGTTGGAAGCCCAACAGGATGTAATTCAATGTATCAAAAAGTAAAAAATTCTTACAGGTATCATGTGGGCATTTGAAGAGACAAAAGATGCCATTTTGGCCTCCGTTCGGCGATTTCTGTCAACATTTACGGAGATTGGCAGATTTTTGACCAAGATAGTTCTAGTCGCCATGAAGAGTGACTGTTGGAAGCCCAACAGGACCTAATTTAGAGGATCGAAAAGTATAATTCTTACAGTTATCACGTGGGGCAGCTAAGGAGCCCAAAGATGCCATTTTGGCCTCCATTTAGGAAATTTCTGTCAAGATTCCTATCGGTGACATTTTTTAGTTCCGTAACTCCAATCGTAGTGATTCGGACTCCGTGCGAAGGTAGTAGAAAGATATTTTTGAAATCCATAAGTCCATGTGCGATAGGCATCGCGAAGGCTCGCAAAATTGGCGGTTTTCAAACGAGGTCATTCGGCCTCCGTTCGGGTAGATTTCTGTCAACATTTATGGAGATTGGCAGATTTTGACCAAGATAGATCCAGTCACCACGAAAAGTGACTGTTGGAAGCCCAACGAGGATGTAATTTTAACGTTATCGAAAAGTAAAATTCTTACGGTGTATCACGTGGGCAATTTGAAGAGACAAAAGATGCCATTTTGGCCTCGCTCGGGCAGATTTACGGCGATTGGTAGATTTTTGACAAGATAGATCTAGTCGCCATGAAAAGTGACCTGTTGGAAGCCCAACAGGATGTAATTTAATGTATCAAAAAGTAAAATTCTTACAGGTATCACATGGGTAGTGAAGAGACAAAAGATGCCATTTTGGCCTCCGTTCGTGCAGATTTACGTCAACATTCCGGCGATTGTTAGATTTTTGACCAAGATAGATCCTGTCGCCAGGAAAAGTGACCTATTGGAAGCCCAACAGGATGTAATTCAACGTATCGAAAAGTAAAATTCTTATAGGTATCACGTGGGCAGCTCAAGAGACAAAAGATGCCATTTTGGCCCCGGATTCGTGCGCAGATTTCTGTCAACATATTTGGCGATTGGTAGATTTTTGACCAAGATAGATCCCGTCGCCACAAAAAAGTGACCCGTTGGAAGCCCAACAGGATGTAATTCAATGTATCAAAAAGTAAAATTCTTACGGGTATCACGTGGGCAGTGAAGAGACAAAAGATGCCATTTTGGCCTCCGTTCGAGCAGATTGGTCAACATTTACGGAGATTGGCAGATTTTTGACCAAGATAGATCTAGTCGCCATGAAGAGTGACCTGTTGGAAGCCCAACAGGACCTAATTTAGAGGATCGAAAAGTATAATTCTTACAGTTATCACGTGGGGCAGCTAAGGAGCCCAAAGATGCCATTTTGGCCTCCATTTAGGGAAATTTCTGTCAAGATTCCTAGCGGTGACATTTTTTGAGTTCCGTAACTCCAATCGTAGTGATTCTAGACTCCGTGCGAAGGTAGTAGAAAGATATTTTTGAAATCCATAAGTCCATGTCGATAGGCATCAGAAGGGTCGCAAAATTGACGGTTTTCAAACGAGGTCATTCTGGCCTCCGTTCGGGTAGATTTCTGTCAACATTTATGGAGATTGGCAGATTTTGACCAAGATAGATCCAGTCACCACGAAAAGTGACCTGTTGGAAGCCCAACAGGATGTAATTTAACGTTATCGAAAAGTAAAATTCTTACAGGTATCACGTGGGCAGCTGAAGAGACAAAAGATGCCATTTTGGCCCTCGTTAGAGATGTAAAAGAAAAGACTTACGGCAACATTGGTAGATTTTTGACAAGATAGATCTAGTCGCCACGAAAAGTGACCTATTGGAAGCCCAACAGGATGTAATTTAATGTATCAAAAAGTAAAATTCTTACGGGTATCACATGGGCGTTGAAGAGACAAAAGATGCCATTTTGGCCTCCGTTCGCAGATTTCTGGTCAACATATCCGGCGATTGTTAGATTTTTGACCAAGATAGATCTGCCGCCACGAAAAGTGACCTGTTGGAAGCCCAACAGGATGTAATTCAACGTATCAAAAAGTAAAATTCTTACGTGTATCACGTGGGCAGCTGAAGAGACAAAAGATGCCATTTTGGCCTCCGATTCGAGCAGATTTCTGTCAACATTATCGGCGGAGATTGGCAGATTTTTGACCAAGATAGATCTAGTCGCCATGAAGAGTGACCTCGTTGGAAGCCCAACAGACCTAATTTAGAGGATCGAAAAGTATAATTCTTACGGTTATCACGTGGGGCAGCTAAGGAGCCCAAAGATGCCATTTTGGCCTCCATTTAGGAAATTTCTATCAAGATTCCTAGCGGTGACATTTTTTTAGTTCCGTAACTCCAATCGTAGTGATTACGGACTCGTGCGAAGGTAGTAGAAAGATATTTTTGAAATCCATAAGTCCATGTCGATAGGCATCGCGAAGGCTCGCAAAATTAACGGTTTTCAAACGAGGTCATTCGGCCTCCGTTCGGGTAGATTTTGTCAACATTTACGGAGATTGGCAGATTTTGACCAAGATAGATCCCAGTCACCACGAAAAGTGACCTGTTGGAAGCCCAACAGGATGTAATTTAACGTTATCGAAAAGTAAAATTCTTACGGTATCACGTGGGTAATTTGAAGAGACAAAAGATGCCATTTTGGCCTCTCGTCGCAACATTTACGCGATTGGTAGATTTTTGACAAGATAGATCTAGTCGCCCACGAAAAGTGACTTGTTGGAAGCCCAACAGGATGTAATTTAATGTATCGAAAAGTAAAATTCTTACAGGTATCACGTGGGCGGTTTGAAGAGACAAAAGATGCCATTTTGGCCTCCGTTCGGCGGATTTACATCAACATTTACGGAGATTGGCAGATTTTTGACCAAGATAGATCTAGTCGCCATGAAGAGTGACCTGTTGGAAGCCCAACAGGACCTAATTTAGAGGATCGAAAAGTATAATTCTTACAGTTATCACGTGGGGCAGCTAAGGAGCCCAAAGATGCCATTTTGGCCTCCATTTAGGGAAATTTCTGTCAAGATTCCTAGCGGTGACATTTTTTGAGTTTCGTAACTCCAATCGTAGTGATTCTGGACTCCGTGCGAAGGTAGTAGAAAGATATTTTTGAAATCCATAAGTCCATGTCTGATAGGCATCGCGAAGGCTCGCAAAATTGACGGTTTTCAAACGAGGTCATTCTGGCCTCCGTTCGGGTAGATTTCTGTCAACATTTATGGAGATTGGCAGATTTTGACCAAGATAGATCCGGTCACCACGAAAAGTGACTGTTGGAAGCCCGAGGATGTAATTTAACGTTATCGAAAAGTAAAATTCTTACAGGTATCACGTGGCAAATTGAAGAGACAAAAGATGCCATTTTGGCCTCTCGTTCGGGCAGATTTCGGGCGATTGGTAGATTTTGACAAGATAGATCTAGTCGCCACGAAAAGTGACCTGTTGGAAGCCCAACAGATGTAATTTAATGTATCGAAAAGTAAAATTCTTACAGGTATCACATGGGCGCATTTGAAGAGACAAAAGATGCCATTTTGGCCTCCGTTCATGCAGATTTACGTCAACATATCCGCGATTGTTAGATTTTTGACCAAGATAGATCCTGCCGCCACGAAAAGTGACCCGTTGGAAGCCCAACAGGATGTAATTCAACGTATCAAAATGTAAAATTCTTACAGGTATCACGTGGGCGGTGAAGAGACAAAAGATGCCATTTTGGCCTCCGTTCGTGCAGATTTACGTCAACATATCGCGATTGGTAGATTTTTGACCAAGATAGATCCGATCGCCACGAAAAGTGACTGTTGGAAGCCCAACAGGATGTAATTCAACGTATCAAAAAAGTAAAATTCTTACGGGTATCATGTGGGCGTGAAGAGACAAAAGATGCTATTTTGGCCTCCGTTCGAAAGCGAATTTCTGTCAACATTTACGGAGATTGGCGGATTTTTGACCAAGATAGATCCAGTTGCCATGAAAAGTGACACGTTGGAAGCCCAACATGACCTAATTTAGAGGATCGAAAAAGTATAATTCTTACAGTTATCACGTGGGGCAGCTAAGGAGCCTAAAGATGCCATTTTGGCCTCTTTTTAGGGAAATTTCTGTCAAGATTCCTAGCGGTGACATTTTTTGAGTTCCGTAACTCCAATCGTAGTGTTTACGGGACTCCGCGCGAAGCTAGTAGAAAGCTATTTTTGAAATCCATAAGTCCATGTCCGACATCGCGAAGGCTCGCAAAATTGACGGTTTTCAAAAGAGGTCATTCTAGCCTCCGTTCGGGCATATTTTGTCAACATTTATGCAGATTGCAGATTTTTGACCAAGATAGATCCGGTCACCACGAAAAGTGACTGTTGGAAGCCCAACAGGATGTAATTTAACGTTAAGGAAAAGTAAAATTCTACAGGGTATCACGTGGGCGGTGAAGAGACAAAAGATGCCATTTTGGCCTCTCGTCGGGCACATTTACGGCGATTGGTAGATTTTTGACCAAGATAGATCTAGTCGCCATGAAAAGTGACCTGTTGGAAGCCCGAGGATGTAATTTAACGTATCAAAAGTAAAATTCTTACAGGTATCACATGGGGCAGCTGAAGAGACAAAAGATGCCATTTTGGCCTCCATTCATGCGATTTTGTCAACATATCCGCGATTGTTAGATTTTTGACCAAGATAGATCCTATCGCCCACGAAAAGTGACCTGTTGGAAGCCCAACAGGATGTAATTCAACGTATCAAAATGTAAAATTCTTACAGGTATCACGTGGGCAAAATTGAAGAGACAAAAGATGCCATTTTGGCCTCCCGTTCGTGCAGATTTACGCCAACATTTCGGCGATTGGTAGATTTTTGACCAAGATAGATCCAGTCGCCACAAAAAAGTGACTGTTGGAAGCCCAACAGGATGTAATTCAATGTATCAAAAAGTAAAATTCTTATAGGTATCACGTGGGCGGTGAAGAGACAAAAGATGCCATTTTGGCCTCCGTTCGAGCGATTTCTTTCAACATTTCGGAGATTGGCGGATTTTTGACCAAGATAGATCCGATCGCCATGAAAAGTGACCTGTTGGAAGCCCAACATGACCTAATTTAGAGGATCGAAAAGTATAATTCTTACGGTTATCACGTGGGGCAGCTAAGGAGCCCAAAGATGCCATTTTGGCCTCTTTTAGGGAAATTTCGCCAAGATTCGTAGCGGTGACATTTTTGATTTCCGTAACTCCAATCGTAGTGTTTACGGACTCCGTGCGAAGCTAGTAGAAAGCTATTTTTGAAATCCATAAGTCCATGTCCGACATCGCGAAGGCTCGCAAAATTGACGGTTTTCAAAAAGAGGTCATTCTAGCCTCCGTTAGGCGATTTCTGTCAACATTTATGGAGATTGGTAGATTTTTGACCAAGATAGATCCAGTCGCCATGAAAAGTGACCTGTTGGAAGCCCAACAGGATTTAATTCAACGTATCAAAAAAGTAAAATTCTTACGGGTATCACGTGGGCAAATTTGAAGAGACAAAAGATGCCATTTTGGCCTCCGTTCGTGCAGATTTACGTCAACATATCCGGCGATTGGTAGATTTTTGACCAAGATAGATCCAGTCACCACGAAAAGTGACCTATTGGAAGCCCAACAGGATGTAATTCAACGTATCAAAAGTAAAATTCTTACAGGTATCATGTGGGCGGCTGAAGAGACAAAAGATGCTATTTTGGCCTCCATTCGAAAGCGATTTCGTCAACATTTATGGAGATTGGCAGATTTTGACCAAGATAGATCCAGTTGCCACGAAAAGTGACCTGTTGGAAGCCCAACAGGATGTAATTTAACATTATCAAAAAGTAAAATTCTTACAGGTATCACGTGGGCAGCTGAAGAGACAAAAGATGCCATTTTGGCCTCCGTTCGAGCAGATTTCTGTCAACATTTCGGAGATTGGCGGATTTTTGACCAAGATAGATCTAGTTGCCATGAAAAGTGACTTTGTTGGAAGCCCAACATGACCTAATTTAGAGGATCAAAAGTATAATTCTTACAGTTATCACGTGGGGCAGCTAAGGAGCCCAAAGATGCCATTTTGGCCTCTTTTAGGGAAATTTCGTCAAGATTCCTAGCGGTGACATTTTTGAGTTCCGTAACTCCAATCGTAGTGTTTCGGACTCCGTGCGAAGCTAGTAGAAAGCTATTTTTGAAATCCATAAGTCCAAATTCGATAGGCATCGCGAAGGCTCGCAAAATTGACGGTTTTCAAAAGAGGTCATTCTAGCCTCCGTTCGGGCAGATTTCTGTCAACATTTATGGAGATTGGCAGATTTTTGACCAAGATAGATCCAGTCGCCACGAAAAGTGACCTGTTGGAAGCCCAACAGGATGTAATTCAATGTAACGAAAAGTAAAATTCTTACAGGTATCACGTGGGCAGCTGAAGAGACAAAAGATGCCATTTTGGCCTCCGTTCGTGCGATTTCTATCAACATTTCGGCGATTGGTAGATTTTTGACCAAGATAGATCCGTCACCACGAAAAGTGACCTGTTGGAAGCCCAACAAGATGTAATTCAACGTATCAAAAAGTAAAATTCTTACAGGTATCATGTGGGCAGCTGAAGAGACAAAAGATGCTATTTTGGCCTCCGTTCGAGCAGATTTCTGTCAACATTTCTGGAGATTGGCGGATTTTTGACCAAGATAGATCCAGTTGCCATGAAAAGTGACCTGTTGGAAGCCCAACATGACCTAATTTAGAGGATCAAAAAGTATAATTCTTACAGTTATCACGTGGGGCAGCTAAGGAGCCCAAAGATGCCATTTTGGCCTCTTTTTAGGGAAATTTCTGTCAAGATTCCTAGCGGTGACATTTTTTGAGTTCCGTAACTCCAATCGTAGTGTTTCTGGACTCCGTGCGAAGCTAGTAGAAAGCTATTTTTGAAATCCATAAGTCCATGTCTGATAGGCATCGCGAAGGCTCGCAAAATTGACGGTTTTCAAACGAGGTCATTCTGGCCTCCGTTCGGGTAGATTTCTGTCAACATTTATGGAGATTGGCAGATTTTGACCAAGATAGATCCAGTCGCCACAAAAAGTGACCTGTTGGAAGCCCAATAGGATGTAATTCAACGTATCAAAAAGTAAAATTCTTACAGGTATCACGTGGGCAGCTGAAGAGACAAAAAGATGCCATTTTGGCCTCCGATTCGGCAGATTTCGTCAACATTTACGGAGATTGCCGGATTTTTGACCAAGATAGATCTAGTCGCCATGAAGAGTGACTGTTGGAAGCCCAACGGGACCTAATTTAGAGGATCGAAAAGTATAATTCTTACAGTTATCACGTGGGGCAGCTAAGGAGCCCAAAGATGCCATTTTGGCCTCCATTTAGGGAAATTTCTGTCAAGATTCCTAGCGGTGACATTTTTTGAGTTCCGTAACTCCAATCGTAGTGATTCTGGACTCCGTGCGAAGGTAGTAGAAAGATATTTTTGAAATCCATAAGTCCATGTCTGATAGGCATCGCGAAGGCTCGCAAAATTGACGGTTTTCAAACGAGGTCATTCTGGCCTCCGTTCGGGTAGATTTCTATCAACATTTATGGAGATTGGCAGATTTTGACCAAGATAGATCCAGTCACCACGAAAAGTGACCTGTTGGAAGCCCAACAGGATGTAATTTAACGTTATCGAAAAGTAAAATTCTTACAGGTATCACGTGGGCAGCTGAAGAGACAAAAGATGCCATTTTGGCCTCTGTTCGGGCAGATTTCTGGCGATTGGTAGATTTTTGACAAGATAGATCTAGTCGCCACGAAAAGTGACCTGTTGGAAGCCCAACAGGATGTAATTTAATGTATCGAAAAGTAAAATTCTTACAGGTATCACGTGGGCAGCTGAAGAGACAAAAGATGCCATTTTGGCCTCCGTTCGAGCAGATTTCTGTCAACATTTCTGGAGATTGGCAGATTTTTGACCAAGATAGATCTAGTCGCCATGAAGAGTGACCTGTTGGAAGCCCAACAGGACCTAATTTAGAGGATCGAAAAGTATAATTCTTACAGTTATCACGTGGGGCAGCTAAGGAGCCCAAAGATGCCATTTTGGCCTCCATTTAGGAAATTTACGTCCAATATTCCTAGCGGTGACATTTTTTGAGTTCCGTAACTCCAATCGTAGTGATTCTAGACTCCGTGCGAAGGTAGTAGAAAGCTATTTTTGAAATCCATAAGTCCATGTCGATAGGCATCGCGAAGGCTCGCAAAATTGACGGTTTTCAAACGAGGTCATTCGGCCTCCGTTCGGGTAGATTTGGTCAACATTTATGGAGATTGGCGATTTTGACCAAGATAGATCCGGTCACCACGAAAAGTGACCGTTGGAAGCCCAACAGATGTAATTTAACGTTATCAAAAAGTAAAATTCTTACGGGTATCACGTGGGCGGTGAAGAGACAAAAGATGCCATTTTGGCCTCTCGTTCGGGCAGATTTCGGCGATTGGTAGATTTTTGACAAGATAGATCTAGTCGCCACGAAAAAGTGACCTGTTGGAAGCCCAACAGGATGTAATTTAATGTATCGAAAAGTAAAATTCTTACAGGTATCACATGGGCAGTGAAGAGACAAAAGATGCCATTTTGGCCTCCGTTCGTGCGATTTTGTCAACATATCGGCGATTGTTAGATTTTTGACCAAGATAGATCACGCCGCCACGAAAAGTGACCTGTTGGAAGCCCAACAGGATGTAATTCAACGTATCAAAATGTAAAATTCTTACAGGTATCACGTGGGCAGTGAAGAGACAAAAGATGCCATTTTGGCCTCCGTTCGTGCAGATTTACGTCAACATATCCGGCGATTGGTAGATTTTTGATCAAGATAGATCCGATCGCCACGAAAAGTGACTGTTGGAAGTCCAACAGGATGTAATTCAACGTATCAAAAAGTAAAATTCTTACGGGTATCATGTGGGCGGTGAAGAGACAAAAGATGCTATTTTGGCCTCCGTTCGAGCGATTTACGTCATCATTTCGGAGATTGGCGAATTTTTGACCAAGATAGATCCGATTGCCATGAAAAGTGACACGTTGGAAGCCCAACATGACCTAATTTAGAGGATCGAAAAGTATAATTCTTCACGATTATCACGTGGGGCAGCTAAGGAGCCCAAAGATGCCATTTGGCCTCTTTTTAGGGAAATTTCGTCAAGATTCTTAGCGGTGACATTTTTGAGTTCCGTAACTCCAATCGTAGTGTTTCGGACTCGCGTGCGAAGCTAGTAGAAAGCTATTTTTGAAATCCATAAGTCCATGTCCGACATCGCGAAGGCTCGCAAAATTGACGGTTTTCAAAAGAGGTCATTCTAGCCTCCGTTTCGAGGCGATTTACGTCAACATTTATGGAGATTGGTAGATTTTTTACCAAGATAGATCCGATCGCCATGAAAAGTGACTGTTGGAAGCCCAACAGGATGTAATTCAACGTATCAAAATGTAAAATTCTTACAGGTATCACGTGGGCAATTTGAAGAGACAAAAGATGTCATTTTGGCCTCCGTTCGTGTGCATTTCTCGTCAACATATCTGGCGATTGGTAGATTTTTGACCAAGATAGATCCGATCGCCACGAAAAGTGACCTATTGGAAGTCCAATAGGATGTAATTCAACGTATCAAAAAGTAAAATTCTTACAGGTATCATGTGGGCAGCTGAAGAGACAAAAGATGCTATTTTGGCCTCCGTTCGAAAGCGATTTCGTCAACATTTACGGAGATTGGCGAATTTTTGACCAAGATAGATCCGAGTTGCCATGAAAAGTGACTGTTGGAAGCCCAACATGACCTAATTTAGAGGATCGAAAAGTATAATTCTTACAGTTATCATGTGGGGCAGCTAAGGAGCCCAAAGATGCCATTTTGGCCTCTTTTAGGGAAATTTCTGTCAAGATTCCTAGCGGTGACATTTTTTGAGTTCCGTAACTCCAATCGTAGTGTTTCTGGACTCCGTGCGAAGCTAGTAGAAAGCTATTTTTGAAATCCATAAGTCCATGTCTCGATAGGCATCGCGAAGGCTCGCAAAATTGACGGTTTTCAAACGAGGTCATTACGGCCTCCGTTCGGGTAGATTTGTCAACATTTATGGAGATTGGCGATTTTGACCAAGATAGATCCAGTCACCACGAAAAGTGACCTGTTGGAAGCCCAACGGGATGTAATTTAACGTTATCGAAAAGTAAAATTCTTACGATGTATCACGTGGGCAATTTGAAGAGACAAAAGATGCCATTTTGGCCTCTGTTCGGGCAGATTTACGGCGACATTGGTAGATTTTTGACAAGATAGATCTAGTCGCCACGAAAAGTGACCTATTGGAAGCCCAACAGGATGTAATTTAATGTATCGAAAAGTAAAATTCTTAGAGGTATCACATGGGTTGGTAGATTTTTGAAGAGACAAAAGATGCCATTTTGGCCTCCGTTCAAAAGATGCTAGATTGGCCATCACATTTCGAGATTGGCGGATTTTTGACCAAGATAGATCCGGTTGCCATGAAAAGTGACCTGTTGGAAGCCCAACATGACCTAATTTAGAGGATCAAAAAGTATAATTCTTAACGTTATCACGTGGGGCGCTAAGGAGCCCAAAGATGCCATTTTGGCCTCTTTTTAGGAAATTTACGTCAAGATTCCTAGCGGTGACATTTTTTGAGTTCCGTAACTCCAATCGTAGTGTTTACGGACTACGTGCGGCTAGTAGAAAGCTATTTTTGAAATCCATAAGTCCATGTCCGATAGGCATCGCGAAGGCTCGCAAAATTGACGGTTTTCAAAAGAGGTCATTCTAGCCTGGATTCGGGCAGATTTGTCAACATTTATGGGGATTGGCGATTTTTGACCAAGATAGATCCGGTCACCATGAAAAGTGACTGTTGGAAGCCCAACAGATGTAATTTAACGTTAAGGAAAAGTAAAATTCTTACAGGTATCACGTGGGCATTTGAAGAGACAAAAGATGCCATTTTGGCCAAGGCAGGGCATTTACGGCGATTGGCGATTTTTTGACCAAGATAGATCCAGTCGCCACGAAAAGTGACCTATTGGAAGCCCAACGGGGATGTAATACAATGTATCAAAATGTAAAATTCTTAGAGGTATCACGTGGGTAGTGAAGAGACAAAAGATGCCATTTTGGCCTCTTTTCATGAAATTTCTTTCAACATATCCGGCGATTGGTAGATTTTTGACCAAGATAGATCGTGGTCGCCATGAAAAGTGACCTCGTTGGAAGCCCAATAGGATATAATTCAACGTATCAAAATGTAAAATTCTTACAGGTATCACAATTTTGAGGGCGGTTTGAAGAGACAAAAGATGCCATTTTGGCCTCCGTTCGTGCAGATTTACGGTCAACATATATGGCGATTGTTAGATTTTTGACCAAGATAGATCCCGTCGCCACGAAAAGTGACCGTTGGAAGCCCAACAGATGTAATTCAACGTATCAAAATGTAAAATTCTACTGGGTATCACGTGGGCGGTGAAGAGACAAAAGATGCCATTTTGGCCTCCGTTCGATGCATGATTATCAACATTTCGCGATTGGTAGATTTTTGACCAAGATAGATCCGGTTGCCACAAAAAAGTGACCTGTTGGACGCCCAACAGGATGTAATTCAATGTATCAAAAAGTAAAATTCTTACGGGTATCACGTGGGCGTGAAGAGACAAAAGATGCCATTTTGGCCTCGATTCGGCAATTTACATCAACATTTCCGAGATTGGCGGATTTTTGACCAAGATAGATCCGGTTGCCATGAAAAGTGGCCATTTGGAAGCCCACCATGACCTAATTTAGAGGATTGAAAAGTATAATTCTTACAGTTATCACGTGGGGCGCTAAGGAGCCCAAAGATGCCATTTTGGCCTCCATTTAGGGAAATTTCTGCCAAGATTCCTAGCGGTGACATTTTTTGAGTTCCGTAACTCCAATCGTAGTGATTCCGACTCGTGCGAAGGTAGTAGAAAGCTATTTTGAAATCCATAAGTCCATGTCCGATAGGCATCGCGAAGGCTTGCAAAATTGACGGTTTTCAAAAGAGGTCATTCCGCCTCCGTTCGGGCGATTTTGGTCAACATTTATGGAGATTGGCGATTTTGACCAAGATAGATCCAGTTACCACGAAAAGTGACCACGTTGGAAGCCCAACGAGGATGTAATTTAACGTTATCGAAAAGTAAAATTCTTACGGGTATCACGTGGGCGGTGAAGAGACAAAAGATGCCATTTTGGCCTCTCGTTCGAGGGCAGATTTCGCGATTGGCACATTTTGACCAAGATAGATCCATCGCCATTTAAAAGTGACCTGTTGGAAGCCCAACAGATGTAATTTAACATTATCAAAAAGTAAAATTCTTAGAGGTATCACATGGGTAGGTTGAAGAGACAAAAGATGCCATTTTGGCCTCCGTTCATGCAGATTTCTTTCAACATATCCGGCGATTGTTAGATTTTTGACCAAGATAGATCCTGCCGCCATGAAAAGTGACCCGTTGGAAGCCCAACAGGATGTAATTCAATGTATCAAAATGTAAAATTCTTACGTGTATCACGTGGGAAATTGAAGAGACAAAAGATGCCATTTTGGCCTCCGTTAGTGCAGATTTACATCCAACATTTCGCGATTGGTAGATTTTTGACCAAGATAGATCCAGTCGCCACAAAAAGTGACCTGTTGGAAGCCCAACAGATGTAATTCAATGTATCAAAAAGTAAAATTCTTACTGTGTATCACGTGGGCGGTGAAGAGACAAAAGATGCCATTTTGGCCTCCGATTCGAGCAGATTTTGTCAACATTTATGGAGATTGGCGGATTTTTGACCAAGATAGATCCGATCGCCATGAAAAGTGGCCTGTTGGAAGCCCAACATGACCTAATTTAGAGGATCAAAAAGTATAATTCTTACAGGTTATCACGTGGGCGAGCTAAGGAGCCCAAAGATGCCATTTTGGCCTCCATTTAGGGAATTTTCCGCCAAGATTCCTATCGCGTGACATTTTTTGAGTTCCGTAACTCCAATCGTAGTGATTCGGACTCGCGTGCGAAGGTAGTAGAAAGCTATTTTTGAAATCCATAAGTCCATGTCCGATAGGCATCGCGAAGGCTTGCAAAATTGACGGTTTTCAAAAGAGGTCATTCGCCTCCGTTGAGGCCGATTTACGTCAACATTTATGGAGATTGGCAGATTTTTGACCAAGATAGATCCGGTTGCCATGAAAAGTGACACGTTGGAAGCCCAACAGGATGTAATTTAACGTTATCGAAAAGTAAAATTCTTACTGGTATCACGTGGCAATTTGAAGAGACAAAAGATGCCATTTTGGCCTCTGTTCGGGCAGATTTAGGCGATTTTGACCAAGATTGGCACATTTTGACCAAGATAGATCCGCCGAAGAGACAAAAGTGATTTTTGGCCTCGTTGGAAGCTTTCAACAACAGATGTAATTTAACATTATCGAAAAGTAAAATTCTGGAAGCCCAATAGGTATCACATGGGCAAATTGAAGAGACAAAAGATGCCATTTTGGCCTCCGTTCGTGTAGATTTACGTCAACATATCCGGCGATTGTTAGATTTTTGACCAAGATAGATCCTGTCGCCACGAAAAAGTGACCGTTGGAAGCCCAACAGGATGTAATTCAATGTATCAAAATGTAAAATTCTTACTGTGTATCACGTGGGCAACTGAAGAGACAAAAGATGCCATTTTGGCCTCCGTTCGTGCGATTTACAATCAACATTTACTAGCGATTGGTAGATTTTTGACCAAGATAGATCCGATCGCCACAAAAAGTGACCCGTTGGAAGCCCAACAGATGTAATTCAATGTATCAAAAAGTAAAATTCTTACAGGTATCACGTGGGCGGTGAAGAGACAAAAGATGCCATTTTGGCCTCCGTTCGGCGATTTTGTCAACATTTTGGAGATTGGCGGATTTTTGACCAAGATAGATCCAGTCGCCATGAAAAGTGGCCCGTTGGAAGCCCAACATGACCTAATTTAGAGGATCGAAAAGTATAATTCTTACAGTTATCACGTGGGGCAGCTAAGGAGCCCAAAGATGCCATTTTGGCCTCCATTTAGGGAATTTTTACGTCAAGATTCCTAGCGGTGACATTTTTTTGAGTTCGTAACTCCAATCGTAGTGATTACGGACTCCGTGCGAAGGTAGTAGAAAGCTATTTTGAAATCCATAAGTCCATGTCCGGTAGGCATCGCTTTGCAAAATTGAAGGCTCGCAAAATTGATGGCGGTTTTCAAAAGAGGTCATTCTCGCCTCCGCTCGTCGGTATCGCGTGGGCGGTGAGAAGAGACAAAAGATGCCATTTTGGCAGATTTACGCGATTGGCACATTTTGACCAAGATAGATCCAGTCGCCCAACATTTATGGAGATTGGTAAAAGATTTTGACCAAGATAGATCCATTTTGGGTTGCCATGTCAAAAAGTGACCGTTGGAAGCCCAACAGGATGTAATTTAACATTATCAAAAGTAAAATTCTTACGGGTATCACGCGGGGGCGCTGAAGAGACAAAAGATGCCATTTTGGCCTCCGTTCGGCAGCATTTGGCGTCAACATTTGACCGAGATTGGCGGATTTTTGACCAAGATAGATCCAAATCACGTGGGCCATGAAAAGTGGCCTCGTTGGAAGCCCAACATGACCTAATTTAGAGGATCGAAAAGTATAATTCTTAGGATTATCACGTGGGGCAGCTAAGGAGCCCAAAGATGCCATTTTGGCCTCCATTTAGGAAATTTCGTCAAGATTCCTAGCGGTGACATTTTTGAGTTCCGTAACTCCAATCGTAGTGATTACGGACTCCGTGCGAAGGTAGTAGAAAGCTATTTTGAAATCCATAAGTCCATGTCGATAGGCATCGCGAAGGCTCGCAAAATTGACGGTTTTCAAAAGAGGTCATTTCGCCTCCGTTCGCAGATTCTGTCAACATTTATGGAGATTGGCGATTTTGACCAAGATAGATCCAGGTTGCCACGAAAAGTGACCTGTTGGAAGCCCAACAGGATGTAATTTAACGTTATCGAAAAGTAAAATTCTTACCGGTATCACGTGGGCATTTGAAGAGACAAAAGATGCCATTTTGGCCTCCTGTTCGCGCAGATTTCGGGCGATTGGCAGATTTTTGACCAAGATAGATCCAGTCGCCACGAAAAGTGACCTGTTGGAAGCCCAACAGATGTAATTTAACATTATCGAAAAGTAAAATTCTTTACGTGTATCACATGGGCAAATGAAGAGACAAAAGATGCCATTTTGGCCTCCGTTCGTGCGATTTTGTCAACATATCCGGCGATTGTTAGATTTTTGACCAAGATAGATCCCTGCCGCCACGAAAAGTGACCGTTGGAAGCCCAACAGGATGTAATTCAACGTATCAAAATGTAAAATTCTTACGGGTATCACGCGGGGGCGGTGAAGAGACAAAAGATGCCATTTTGGCCTCGTTCGTGCAGATTTACGTCAACATTTTCGGGCGATTGGTAGATTTTTGACCAAGATAGATCCGCCGCCACAAAAAGTGACTCGTTGGAAGCCCAACAGGATGTAATTCAATGTATCAAAAAGTAAAATTCTTGCTTACAGGTATCACGTGGGCGGCTGAAGAGACAAAAGATGCCATTTTGGCCTCCGCTCGAAAGCGCATTTCGTCAACATTTCGAGATTGGCGGATTTTTGACCAAGATAGATCCGGGGCCGCCATGAAAAGTGGCCCGTTGGAAGCCCAACATGACCTAATTTAGAGGATCGAAAAGTATAATTCTTACAGTTATCACGTGGGGCAGCTAAGGAGCCCAAAGATGCCATTTTGGCCTCCATTTAGGGAATTTTTCGTCAAGATTCCTATCTCGTGACATTTTTGAGTTCCGTAACTCCAATCGTAGTGATTTGGACTCCGTGCGAAGGGTAGTAGAAAGCTATTTTTGAAATCCATAAGTCCATGTCCGGTAGGCATCGCGAAGGCTCGCAAAATTGACGGTTTTCAAAAGAGGTCATTCTCGCCTCCGTTCGTGCGCATTTCTCACAACATTTATGGAGATTGGCAGATTTTGACCAAGATAGATCCAGTTGCCATGAAAAGTGACCTGTTGGAAGCCCAACAGGATGTAATTTAACATTATCAAAAAGTAAAATTCTTACGGGTATCACGTGGGCAGTTGAAGAGACAAAAGATGCCATTTTGGCCTCCGTTCGAAAGCGATTTCTCGTCAACATTTTCGAGATTGGCGGATTTTTGACCAAGATAGATCCAATCGCCATGAAAAGTGGCCTGTTGGAAGCCCAACATGACCTAATTTAGAGGATCGAAAAGTATAATTCTTACGGTTATCACGTGGGGCGCTAAGGAGCCCAAAGATGCCATTTTGGCCTCCATTTAGGGGAAATTTTTGTCAAGATTCCTAGCGGTGACATTTTTTGAGTTCGTAACTCCAATCGTAGTGATTCCGACTCCGTGCGAAGGTAGTAGAAAGCTATTTTTGAAATCCATAAGTCCATGTCCGATAGGCATCGCGAAGGCTCGCAAAATTGACGGTTTTCAAAAGAGGTCATTCTCGCCTCCGTTCGAGGTGATTTGTCAACATTTATGGAGATTGGCGATTTTTGACCAAGATAGATCCGATTGCCACGAAAAGTGACCTGTTGGAAGCCCAACAGATGTAATTTAACGTTATCGAAAAGTAAAATTCTTACCGGTATCACGTAGGCAAATTGAAGAGACAAAAGATGCCATTTTGGCCTCGTTTGGGCAGATTTCTGGCGATTGGCAGATTTTTGACCAAGATAGATCCAAATCGCCACGAAAAGTGACTCGTTGGAAGCCCAACAGGATGTAATTTAACATTATCGAAAAGTAAAATTCTTACAGGTATCACATGGGCAGCTGAAGAGACAAAAGATGCCATTTTGGCCTCCGTTCGTGCAGATTTCTGTCAACATATCTGGCGATTGTTAGATTTTTGACCAAGATAGATCCTGTCGCCACGAAAAGTGACCTGTTGGAAGCCCAACAGGATGTAATTCAACGTATCAAAATGTAAAATTCTTACAGGTATCACGTGGGCAGCTGAAGAGACAAAAGATGCCATTTTGGCCTCCGTTCGTGCAGATTTCTGTCAACATTTCTGGCGATTGGTAGATTTTTGACCAAGATAGATCCGGTCGCCACAAAAAGTGACTGTTGGAAGCCCAACAGATGTAATTCAATGTATCAAAAAGTAAAATTCTTACAGTGTATCACGTGGGCGGTGAAGAGACAAAAGATGCCATTTTGGCCTCCGTTCGAGCAGATTTCGTCAACATTTACGGAGATTGGCGGATTTTTGACCAAGATAGATCCAGTCGCCATGAAAAGTGGCCTGTTGGAAGCCCAACATGACCTAATTTAGAGGATCGAAAAGTATAATTCTTACAGTTATCACGTGGGGCAGCTAAGGAGCCCAAAGATGCCATTTTGGCCTCCATTTAGGGAATTTTCTGTCAAGATTCCTATCTGTGACATTTTTTGAGTTCCGTAACTCCAATCGTAGTGATTCTGGACTCCGTGCGAAGGTAGTAGAAAGCTATTTTTGAAATCCATAAGTCCATGTCTGATAGGCATCGCGAAGGCTCGCAAAATTGACGGTTTTCAAAAGAGGTCATTCTCGCCTCCGTTCGTGCGATTTCTGTCAACATTTATGGAGATTGGCAGATTTTGACCAAGATAGATCCAAGTTGCCATGAAAAGTGACTGTTGGAAGCCCAACAGGATGTAATTTAACATTATCAAAAAGTAAAATTCTTACGGTGTATCACGTGGGCAGTTGAAGAGACAAAAGATGCCATTTTGGCCTCCGTTCGACGCAGATTTTGTCAACATTTTCGGAGATTGGCGGATTTTTGACCAAGATAGATCCAGTCGCCATGAAAAGTGGCCTCGTTGGAAGCCCAACATGACCTAATTTAGAGGATCGAAAAGTATAATTCTTACAGTTATCACGTGGGGCAGCTAAGGAGCCCAAAGATGCCATTTTGGCCTCCATTTAGGAAATTTTCTCCAAGATTCCTAGCGGTGACATTTTTTGAGTTCCGTAACTCCAATCGTAGTGATTACGGACTCGCGTGCGAAAGGTAGTAGAAAGCTATTTTTGAAATCCATAAGTCCATGTCGATAGGCATCGCGAAGGCTCGCAAAATTGACGGTTTTCAAAAAAGAGGTCATTTGGCCTCCGTTGGGCAGATTTCTGTCAACATTTATGGAGATTGGCAGATTTTGACCAAGATAGATCCAGGTTGCCACGAAAAGTGACTGTTGGAAGCCCAACGGGATGTAATTTAACGTTATCGAAAAGTAAAATTCTTACCGGTATCACGTGGGGCGGTGAAGAGACAAAAGATGCCATTTTGGCCTCTCGTTCGAGGCGGATTTCATTTTCGGCGATTGGGCATTTTTGACCAAGATAGATCCAATCGCCACGAAAAGTGACCCGTTGGAAGCCCAACAGATGTAATTTAACATTATCGAAAAGTAAAAATTCTTACAGGTATCACATGGGCAGTGAAGAGACAAAAAAGATGCCATTTTGGCCTCCGTTCGTGCGCATTTCGTCAACATATCGGGCGATTGTTAGATTTTGACCAAGATAGATCCCTGCCGCCACGAAAAGTGACCTCGTTGGAAGCCCAACAGATGTAATTCAACGTATCAAAATGTAAAATTCTTAGGCATGTATCACGTGGGCAAATTGAAGAGACAAAAGATGCCATTTTGGCCTCCGCTCGTGCGGATTTAAATCAACATTTCGGGCGATTGGTAGATTTTTGACCAAGATAGATCCGGTCGCCACAAAAAGTGACCCGTTGGAAGCCCAACAGGATGTAATTCAATGTATCAAAAAGTAAAATTCTTACTGTGTATCACGTGGCAGTTTGAAGAGACAAAAGATGCCATTTTGGCCTCCGTTCGAAAGCAGATTTCTGTCAACATTTACGGAGATTGGCGGATTTTTGACCAAGATAGATCCGATCGCCATGAAAAATTGTTGGAAGCCCAACATGACCTAATTTAGAGGATCGAAAAGTATAATTCTTACAGGTTATCACGTGGGGCAGCTAAGGAGCCCAAAGATGCCATTTTGGCCTCCATTTAGGGAATTTTACGTCAAGATTCCTATCTCGTGACATTTTTGAGTTCCGTAACTCCAATCGTAGTGATTACTCCCTGACTCCGTGCGGTAAGGTAGTAGAAAGCTATTTTTGAAATCCATAAGTCCAAAATTCGTTGGTAGGCATCGCGTAAGGCTCGCAAAATTGACGGTTTTCAAAAGAGGTCATTTTCGCCTCCGCTCGCGCGTGCATTTTTTGCCAACATTTATGGAGATTGGCAGATTTTGACCAAGATAGATCCGGTTGCCACAAAAAAGTGACCTGTTGGAAGCCCAACAGGATGTAATTTAACATTATCAAAAAGTAAAATTCTTACGGAGCAAAAAGTATCACGTGGGCGCTTGAAGAGACAAAAGATGCCATTTTGGCCTGAGTTCGGCGTGGGCAGCTTGAAGTAGTAGAAAGATTTTTCCGTCAACATTTTCGGAGATTGGCGGATTTTTGACCAAGATAGATCCGGTCGCCATGAAAAGTGGCCTGTTGGAAGCCCAACATGACCTAATTTAGAGGATCGAAAAGTATAATTCTTACAGTTATCACGTGGGGCGACTAAAGGAGCCCAAAGATGCCATTTTGGCCTCCATTTAGGAAATTTTGTCAAGATTCCTAGCGGTGACATTTTTGAGTTCCGTAACTCCAATCGTAGTGATTACGGACTCCGTGCGAAGGTAGTAGAAAGCTATTTTTGAAATCCATAAGTCCATGTCGATAGGCATCGCGTAAGGCTTGCAAAATTGACGGTTTTCAAAAGAGGTCATTTTCGCCTCCGTTCGAGGCATTTCGTCAACATTTATGGAGATTGGCAGATTTTGACCAAGATAGATCCGGTTGCCACGAAAAGTGACCGTTGGAAGCCCAACAGGATGTAATTTAACGTTATCAAAAAGTAAAATTCTTCTGTGTATCACGTGGGCGGTGAAGAGACAAAAGATGCCATTTTGGCCTCCTGTTCGGGCAACATTTTCGCGATTGGCACATTTTTGACCAAGATAGATCCAATCGCCACGAAAAGTGACTGTTGGAAGCCCAACAGGATGTAATTTAACATTATCGAAAAGTAAAATTCTTGGGTATCACATGGGCAAACCGAAGAGACAAAAGATGCCATTTTGGCCTCCATTCGTCGTGCAGATTTCGTCAACATATCGGGCGATTGTTAGATTTTTGACCAAGATAGATCCCTGCCGCCACGAAAAGTGACCTGTTGGAAGCCCAACAGATGTAATTCAACGTATCAAAATGTAAAATTCTTACGTGTATCACGTGGGCTTAAAATTGAAGAGACAAAAGATGCCATTTTGGCCTCCGTTCATGCGATTTCGTCAACATTTCCGGCGATTGGTAGATTTTTGACCAAGATAGATCCGGCCGCCACAAAAAGTGACCTCGTTGGAAGCCCAACAGGATGTAATTCAATGTATCAAAAAAAGTAAAATTCTTACAGGTATCACGTGGGCGGTGAAGAGACAAAAGATGCCATTTTGGCCTCGTTCGAGCAGATTTCGCCAACATTTTGGAGATTGGCGGATTTTTGACCAAGATAGATCCGGTCGCCATGAAAAGTGGCCTGTTGGAAGCCCAACATGACCTAATTTAGAGGATCGAAAAGTATAATTCTTACGCTTATCACGTGGGGCGACTAAGGAGCCCAAAGATGCCATTTTGGCCTTCATTTAGGGAATTTTTCACAAGATTCCTAGCGGTGATTTTTTGAGTTCCGTAACTCCAATCGTAGTGATTCGGACTCGTCTGCGAAGGTAGTAGAAAGCTATTTTTTTGAAATCCATAAGTCCATGTCCCGGATAGGCATCGCGAAGGCTTTGCAAAATTGACGGTTTTCAAAAAGAGGTCATTCGCCTCCGTTCGGCGTAATTTCTGTCAACATTTATGGAGATTGGCAGATTTTGACCAAGATAGATCCAGTTGCCACGAAAAGTGACCTGTTGGAAGCCCAACAGGATGTAATTTAACGTTATCGAAAAGTAAAATTCTTACAGGTATCACGTGGGCAGCTGAAGAGACAAAAGATGCCATTTTGGCCTCTTGTCGGGCGCATTTCTGGCGATTGGCGGATTTTTGACCAAGATAGATCCAGTCGCCATGAAAAGTGCGACTGTTGGAAGCCCAACATGATGTAATTTAACATTATCGAAAAGTAAAATTCTTACAGGTATCACATGGGCAACTGAAGAGACAAAAGATGCCATTTTGGCCTCCATTCGAGGAAATTTTACAACAACATATCCGCGATTGACAGATTTTTGACCAAGATAGATCCCTGCCGTAGTGAAAAGTGACCTCCGTTGGAAGCCCAACAGATGTAATTTTGAAATCAAAATGTAAAATTCTTATAGGTATCACGTGGCTTGCAAAATTGAAGAGACAAAAGATGCCATTTTGGCCTCCGTTCGTGCGATTTACGTCAACATTTATGGAGATTGGTAGATTTTTGACCAAGATAGATCCATTTGCCACAAAAGTGACCGTTGGAAGCCCAACAGGATGTAATTCAATGTATCAAAAAGTAAAATTCTTACAGGTATCACGGGCAAATGAAGAGACAAAAGATGCCATTTTGGCCTCCGTTCGAGGCGATTTTTCACAACATTTCCTCGAGATTGGCGGATTTTTGACCAAGATAGATCCGGTCGCCATGAAAAGTGGCCTGTTGGAAGCCCAACATGACCTAATTTAGAGGATCGAAAAGTATAATTCTTACAGTTATCACATGGGCAGCTAAAGAGCCCAAAGATGCCATTTTGGCCTCCATTTAGGGAATTTTCTGTCAAGATTCCTATACGTGACATTTTTTGAGTTCCGTAACTCCAATCGTAGTGATTCGGACTCCGTGCGAAGGTAGTAGAAAGCTATTTTTGAAATCCATAAGTCCAAAATCGATAGGCATCGCGAAGGCTCGCAAAATTGACGGTTTTCAAAAGAGGTCATTTTGGCCTCCGTTCATCGTGATTACGTCAACATTTATGGAGATTGGTAGATTTTGACCAAGATAGATCCAGTTGCCACAAAAAGTGACTGTTGGAAGCCCAACGAGGATGTAATTTAACATTATCAAAAGTAAAATTCTTACAGGTATCACGTGGGCATTTGAAGAGACAAAAGATGCCATTTTGGCCTCCGATTCGAGCGATTTCGTCAACATTTACGGAGATTGGCGGATTTTTGACCAAGATAGATCCGGTCGCCATGAAAAGTGACCTGTTGGAAGCCCAACATGACCTAATTTAGAGGATCAAAAGTATAATTCTTACGGTTATCACGTGGGGCGCTAAGGAGCCCAAAGATGCCATTTTGGCCTCCATTTAGGGAAATTTCGCTCAAGATTCCTAGCGGTGACATTTTTGAGTTCCGTAACTCCAATCGTAGTGATTTCGGACTCCGTGCGAAGGTAGTAGAAAGCTATTTTTGAAATCCATAAGTCCATGTTCGATAGGCATCGCGAAGGCTCGCAAAATTGACGGTTTTCAAAAGAGGTCATTCTGGCCTCCGTCGGCGGCATTTCTGTCAACATTTATGGAGATTGGCAGATTTTTGACCAAGATAGATCCGATTGCCACGAAAAGTGACCTGTTGGAAGCCCAACAGGATGTAATTTAACGTTATCGAAAAGTAAAATTCTTAGGGGTATCACGTGGGCATTTGAAGAGACAAAAGATGCCATTTTGGCCTCTCGTTCGAGGCGCTAACATTTTTGGCGATTGGCACATTTTGACCAAGATAGATCCGGTCGCCACGAAAAGTGACCTGTTGGAAGCCCAACAGGATGTAATTTAACGTATCGAAAAGTAAAATTCTTACAGGTATCACATGGGCAGCTGAAGAGACAAAAGATGCCATTTTGGCCTCCCGTCGGTGCAGATTTCGTCAACATATCGGCGATTGTTAGATTTTTTGACCAAGATAGATCCCGCCGCCCACGAAAAGTGACTGTTGGAAGCCCAACAGGATGTAATTCAACGTATCAAAATGTAAAATTCTTACAGGTATCACGTGGGCAAAGCTGAAGAGACAAAAGATGCCATTTTGGCCTCCGTTCATGCGGATTTTCATCAACATTTACGGCGATTGGTAGATTTTTGACCAAGATAGATCCAAATCGCCACAAAAAGTGACCTGTTGGAAGCCCAACGAGGATGTAATTCAATGTATCAAAAAGTAAAATTCTTACAGGTATCACGTGGGCAAATTTGAAGAGACAAAAGATGCCATTTTGGCCTCCGATTCGGCAGATTTACGTCAACATTTCCGGAGATTGGCGGATTTTTGACCAAGATAGATCCGATCGCCATGAAAAGTTGTTGGAAGCCCAACATGACCTAATTTAGAGGATCGAAAAGTATAATTCTTACGAGTTATCACGTGGGGCAGCTAAGGAGCCCAAAGATGCCATTTTGGCCTCCATTTAGGAACAGATGTCAAGATTCCTATATCGGTGACATTTTTGAGTTCCGTAACTCAATCGTAGTGATTCGGACTCCGTGCGAAGGTAGTAGAAAGCTATTTTTGAAATCCATAAGTCCATGTCCGGTAGGCATCGCGAGGCTCGCAAAATTTGACGGTTTTCAAAAGAGGTCATTCTGGCCTCCGTTCATGCGATTCTGTCAACATTTATGGAGATTGGCAGATTTTGACCAAGATAGATCCGGTTGCCACGAAAAGTGTGACCTGTTGGAAGCCCAACAGAGGATGTAATTTAACATTATCAAAAAGTAAAATTCTTACAGGTATCACGTGGGCAGTTGAAGAGACAAAAGATGCCATTTTGGCCTCCGTTCGGCGCAGATTTCGGTCAACATTTCTGAGATTGGCGGATTTTTGACCAAGATAGATCCGGTCGCCCGCCATGAAAAGTGACTGTTGGAAGCCCAACATGACCTAATTTAGAGGATCAAAAAGTATAATTCTTACAGTTATCACGTGGGCGCGCCTAAGGAGCCCAAAGATGCCATTTTGGCCTCCATTTAGGAAATTTTCGATCCAAGATTCCTAGCGGTGACATTTTTTGAGTTCCGTAACTCCAATGTAAAATTAGTGATTCCGACTCCGTGCGAAGGTAGTAGAAAGCTATTTTTGAAATCCATAAGTCCATGTCGATAGGCATCGCGAAGGCTCGTATCCAAAAATTGACGGTTTTCAAAGAGGTCATTGAAGAGACGGTTTTCAAGGGATGCCTTTGGCTCGCAGATTTGTCAACATTTATGGAGATTGGCGATTTTGACCAAGATAGATCCGGTTGCCACGAAAAGTGACTGTTGGAAGCCCAACGGGATGTAATTTAACGTTATCGAAAAGTAAAATTCTTACAGGTATCACGTGGGCAGCCGAAGAGACAAAAGATGCCATTTTGGCCTCCATTTAGGCAGATTTTCACAAGGCGATTGGCGGATTTTTGACCAAGATAGATCCAGTCGCCACGAAAAGTGACTGTTGGAAGCCCAACAGATGTAATTTAACGTATCGAAAAGTAAAATTCTTTAGGTATCACATGGGTGTGAAGAGACAAAAGATGCCATTTTGGCCTCCGTTCGTGCAGATTTACGTCAACATATATGGCGATTGTTAGATTTTTTGACCAAGATAGATCTGTCGCCACGAAAAGTGACTTGTTGGAAGCCCAACGAGGATGTAATTCAACGTATCAAAATGTAAAATTCTTACAGGTATCACGTGGGCGGTGAAGAGACAAAAAGATGCCATTTTGGCCTCGTTCGTGCAGATTTCGTCAACATTTACGGCGATTGGTAGATTTTTGACCAAGATAGATCCAGTCGCCACAAAAAGTGACCTGTTGGAAGCTAGGGGGATGTAATTTAACATTATCGAAAAAAAGTAAAATTCTTACGGTATCACATGGGCAGTGAAGAGACAAAAAAGATGCCATTTTGGCCTCCGCATTTACGTCAACATTTTCGAGATTGGATTTTGACCAAGATAGATCCTCTCACAACATACCTGGAAGCCGACATGATTGTTAGATTTTTGACCAAGATAGACAAGGTCGCCACGCCAAGTGACCATCGTTGGAAGCCCAACGGGGATGTAATTCAACGTATCAAAATGTAAAATTCTTGATAGGTATCACGTGGCGCCTGTGAAGATTTTGAAAAAGATGCCATTTTGGCCTCCGTTCATGCAGATTTGTCAACATTTCTGGCGCATTGGTAGATTTTTGACCAAGATAGATCCAGTCATACAAAAGTGACCTGTTGGAAGCCCAACAGGATGTAATTCAATGTATCAAAAAGTAAAATTCTTACAGGTATCACGTGGCAGGTGAAGAGACAAAAGATGCCATTTTGGCCTCCGATTCGGCGATTTACGTCAACATTTTCGGAGATTGGCGGATTTTTGACCAAGATAGATCCAGTCGCCATGAAAAGTGGCCTGTTGGAAGCCCAACATGACCTAATTTAGAGGATCAAAAGTATAATTCTTACGGTTATCACGTGGGGCAGCTAAGGAGCCCAAAGATGCCATTTGGCCTTCATTTAGGAAATTTACATCAAGATTCCTAGCGGTGACATTTTTTGAGTTCCGTAACTCCAATCGTAGTGATTACGGACTCCGTATGCGAAGGTAGTAGAAAGCTATTTTTGAAATCCATAAGTCCATGTCGATAGGCATCGCGAAGGCTTGCAAAATTGACGGTTTTCAAAAGAGGTCATTCGGCCTCCGTTGAGGCGATTTCTCGTCAACATTTATGGAGATTGGCGATTTTGACCAAGATAGATCCAGTTGCCACGAAAAGTGACCTGTTGGAAGCCCAACGGGATGTAATTTAACGTTATCGAAAAGTAAAATTCTTACTGGTATCACGTGGGCGCTTGAAGAGACAAAAGATGCCATTTTGGCCTCATTCGGGCATCAGCATTTCTGGAGATTGGCACATTTTTGACCAAGATAGATCCGTCGCCATGAAAAGTGACCTTTGTTGGAAGCCCAACGGGGATGTAATTTAGAGGATCAAAATGTAATTTAACGTATCGAAGAGCCCAAAATGCCATTTTGGCCTCCATTTAGGGGAATTTACGTCAAGATCACATTTTTTGAGGCACTCGCCCAATCGAAGAGACAAAAGAATGCCATTTTGGCCTAAGTCCCGTCGATAGGTATCGCAAGGCTTGCGAAATTGAAGGTTTCAAAAAGATGCCATTGGCCTCCGTTCAACATATCACAACATTTATTGTTAGATTTTGACCAAGATAGATCCCTGCCGCCACGAAAAGTGACCGTTGGAAGCCCAACAGGATGTAATTCAACGTATCAAAATGTAAAATTCTTACGGGTATCACGTGGCGTGAAGAGACAAAAGATGCCATTTTGGCCTCTCGTTCGATGCAGATTTACGTCAACATTTGGAGATTGGTAGATTTTTGACCAAGATAGATCCGATTCGCCATGAAAAGTGACCTGTTGGAAGCCCAACGGGATGTAATTTAACATTATCGAAAAGTAAAATTCTTACAGTATCACATGGGCAAATGAAGAGACAAAAGATGCCATTTTGGCCTCCATTTCGTGCAGATTTAAGTCAACATATCGATTGTTAGATTTTTTGACCAAGATAGATCCAATCGCCGTGACGAAAAGTGACTGTTGGAAGCCCAACAGATGTAATTCAAATCAAAATGTAAAATTCTTACAGGTATCACGTGGCTCGGTGAAGTTTTCAAAAGATGCCATTTTGGCCTCCGGTTCATGCAGATTACATCAACATTTTTTGGATTGGTAGATTTTTGACCAAGATAGATCCGGTGCCACAAAAAGTGTGTTTGTTGGAAGCCCAACGAGGATGTAATTCAATGTATCAAAAGTAAAATTCTTCTGTATGTATCACGTGGGCGGAGTTGAAGAGACAAAAAGATGCCATTTTGGCCTCCGCTCGGAGCAGATTTTCATCAACATTTACGAGATTGGCGGATTTTTGACCAAGATAGATCCGATCGCCATGAAAAGTGGCCTGTTGGAAGCCCAACATGACCTAATTTAGAGGATCAAAAGTATAATTCTTACGGTTATCACGTGGGCAGCTAAGGAGCCCAAAGATGCCATTTTGGCCTTCATTTAGGAAATTTCGTCAAGATTCCTAGCGGTGACATTTTTTGAGTTCCGTAACTCCAATCGTAGTGATTCCGGACTCCGTGCGAAGGTAGTAGAAAGCTATTTTGAAATCCATAAGTCCATGTCCGATAGGCACGCGAAGGCTTGCAAAATTGACGGTTTTTCAAAAGAGGTCATTCGCCTCCGTCGAGCATTTATTGCCAACATTTATGGAGATTGGTAGATTTTGACCAAGATAGATCCGATTGCCACTAAAAGTGACGTTGGAAGCCCAACAGGATGTAATTTAACGTTATCGAAAAGTAAAATTCTTACGGTGTATCACGTGGGCAGTGAAGAGACAAAAGATGCCATTTTGGCCTCTGCTCGAGCAGATTTGCAGATTTTCGGCGATTGGCACATTTTTTGACCAAGATAGATCCGCCACGAAAAGTGACTTTGTTGGAAGCCCAACAGATGTAATTTAACGTATCGAAAAGTAAAATTCTTACGTGTATCACATGGGCGGTGAAGAGACAAAAGATGCCATTTTGGCCTCCATTCGTGGTGAAATTTACTCACAACATATCCGCGATTGTTAGATTTTTGACCAAGATAGATCCCGGCCGCCACGAAAAGTGACCTCGTTGGAAGCCCAACAGATGTAATTCAACGTATCAAAATGTAAAATTCTTATAGGTATCACGTGGCAAAATTGAAGAGACAAAAGATGCCATTTTGGCCTCCGTTCGTGCGTATTTGGTCAACATTTCGGGCGATTGGTAGATTTTGACCAAGATAGATCGGTCGCCACAAAAGTGACCGTTGGAAGCCCAACAGGATGTAATTCAATGTATCAAAAAGTAAAAATTCTTTGGTGTATCACGCATTGGGTGAAGAGACAAAAGATGCCATTTTGGCCTCCGCTCGAGCAGATTGCGTCAACATTTTCGGAGATTGGCGGATTTTTGACCAAGATAGATCCGTCGCCATGAAAAAGTGGCCATTTGGAAGCCCAACATGACCTAATTTAGAGGATCGAAAAGTATAATTCTTATGATTATCACGTGGGCGACTATGAGCCCAAAGATGCCATTTTAGCCTCCATTTAGGAATTTTTCGGCCAAGATTCCTATCTCACGTGACATTTTTTGAGTTCCGTAACTCCAATCGTAGTGATTTACGGACTCGTGCGAAGGTAGTAGAAAGCTATTTTTGAAATCCATAAGTCCATGTACGATAGGCACGCGAAGGCTCGCAAAATTGACGGTTTTCAAAAAGAGGTCATTCCGGCCTCCGATTCGTGCGCATTTCTCGTCAACATTTATGGAGATTGGTAGATTTTTGACCAAGATAGATCGGTTGTTACGAAAAGTGACCCGTTGGAAGCCCTTGGGATGTAATTTAACATTATCAAAAAGTAAAATTCTTACAGGTATCACGTGGGCAGTGAAGAGACAAAAGATGCCATTTTGGCCTCCGTCGGAGCGTGCATTTTTGTCAACATTTCGAGATTGGCGGATTTTTGACCAAGATAGATCCGGGCCGCCATGAAAGTGACTTTGTTGGAAGCCCAACATGACCTAATTTAGAGGATCAAAAGTATAATTCTTACGGTTATCACGTGGGGCGACTAAAGGAGCCCAAAGATGCCATTTGGCCTCCATTTAGGAAATTTCAAGATTCCTAGCGGTGACATTTTTTGAGTTCCGTGAATCCAATCGAGTGATTCGACTCCGCATGGCGGTAGTAGAAAGCTATTTTGAACCATAAGTCCATGTCTATAGGCACGCGAAGGCCCGCAAATTGACTCCGCTTTTCAAAAGAGGTCATTCGCCTCCGTGGCAGATTTTGACCAAG
>JADLZK010007219.1:0-188239 GCA_015847255.1 Hyparrhenia diplandra
GTTCTCTAATCGGCAAAATAAATTTTACTTCCATGAATCTGTTCGAATTTCTCCGAGTTAGAGCCGTTAAATGGTTGATGTGTGAGGCATATATCTGGCTGTACTATACTTCAAGACCGCTGAGGGTAGCCAGTGAATTTTGGTGCAAGACATTGCCCTATAAGACACGTCTACTATCTCCTGACATACAGAGGGCGCGGCAAAGGTACTTATAAATATGGATTAGGCCCTCCTGAGGAAGTTTGGGTGAATTCCTCAAACTTTGCTACCTTTTCTTATGATATAAGCATATACTATATCTGCCGACAGCCTGCAGAAGCATGGATTTTCGGTAAATGTGTTTTGTAGAATTAGTTTCTTGTAAATGCCAGTACGACGAGAAATCAATTGTGGCTCCTGTGTAAAACCTGAGGAAGCATTGTTTACATGGTTTCAGCACTTTGCGGTGCAAAGTTGTAGTCATTTGTCGTGACCTATAAATCAAGGAAATGACTCTTCTTTGTAGTGTGTTGTGTATTTGCTTACGTGCTCCGCTAACATTGACTTATACTAGTAAAGTTGAGAATGTAATTGCAAACATCGTGGGAAACTCCTCGCCTGAGCAGTGCTTTTGCAAAGTTTGGCTGTCATGAAGTCGACTGCACAAAAGCGAAACGGACTGGATGACGGTAAAAGCGAGCGTAGCGCGACGTAGTTTAAAAACTTAGGGCGTCTACTTACTTTTCCTTCTCTCCAAATCACCTTCGTCTGGACTCTTTCTATAGATGCATCAGACGAAGTCGCAGTGTCCGGCGCAATGCAAAACGTCCCTTCAAACTACTCTCGCAGACACTTTTGTAATAGCGCAAAAGAGCCCTTCGAGGGCAGCTTGCGCCCTTGCTGTCACCAAAGTCTGCTGCCTTACGCTGCCAAAAGAGAGAGAGAGAGAGAGGGCGATGTCAAAGCTTTTCAACCTCCAAGCAGTCCGAGGAGATGCTGCTCGTGGCCTCTTCCATCCGGAGCCATCGTGCGTCAGTGCAAAGCGTTCGTTGGGCTTCGGCCCAGTCGAGCAAAACGGCTGCCCCTCGAGCGAGCTATATAGTGATCTCCCTTTTGCCCCCGGTTCTCCTCCTGGCGGCCGTAAGAAGCTGGAGCGCAAGGTGGAGCTTCCTCGAGTGCGCGGAGCACCCAAGCGCCCGGGCGCTCGCCGCACGCGCTCGAGTGCAAGCCGGCGGCCCTCTGCTTCCTGGAGGCGGCGCGTCAGTCTGCGGCGGCTCCGCGGTTCGCGCGCTAGGGGCGGCTCGCGGCAGGCCCCGGCGCGCAGCGGCCCTGCCGAGGCTAAAAGCGTCGGCGGAGTGTGGAGCTCAGTGCGCCGCGGGCGTGCCGGAGTCGGGGGCGGCGCGGCGGATCGCCCGGTACCCCGGGCAGCGCGGTGACGCCCTCACAGTCCGCGTCCCAGCCTGTTCAGCGCCAGAAAGCCTAGGAAACAAGTGTGCGCGTACAAAAGGTCGGTGAGTTCTCAGGTGCACAGACTCGAGCCTGAAAGGAAAAATGGATGCACAAAGTGTGCCGTATGCTGTGTAAAAGTTAAGACAGGAGGCTTCAAGGCTTATGATATGCAAGGTATGCAACAAACACCTCTGGGAGTCATGTCCCGTGTAGTCTCATGCGCTCAGCTGGGATGACAGTTTTCGGATATTTCTCAGAGCAATAAGCTGGAGATAGCACCTTCGTAGCAGCGTCGGTCAGTTTTCGAAACCCGCATCGCAAAGATAATGTAAAGCAGATCCTCCTCATAGTCGAGACTGGTGTCTATGCAAGCCAGCTGCACTAGTGCAAACTGTAAGTTTCTCCTTTATGCTAAGCTGGAGCCGCAGTCGTCGTCATGCCCAAACAGTCAGTTGCTATGCACCACCGTGCTATCAGAAACAACGTTGTCCGTCCAAGTTTCCTTTCACAGGGCAAGCGTGAGGTTTTCTATGTTTAGTCTTCGATGATCCGGCAAGCGCCACTTTCCTCGCAGAAATGCAAACGTGCACATTGCTGGGATAAGCCTTTGTCTGGGAAGGATATTCACTATAGCGGCAAACAGGTCTCTCCGCAACTTCTAGACCTTCTCTACTGCACTTCTCGCTCCCAGTTGTCCGCGTCATATGTTGTGCAATTGTTCCGTGGTTCAGCTGGGTCCCTCCCAAGCTCAAATCATCACAAACCATGGATGAACAAAAGAGAAAATTGTGTGAGTGTGCTCCTTCTGCTTTAAGTTTATCCTCATTGGTTCACTAACCCTAGTGCTCACGCACTGAATATAAAATCCCTGTAAGTTTCGGTGGTGATTTAAAGTGAAGTTTAGCTACCTTGCTGGATGGATATTGGGGTGACGCCAGGTGTCCAAAGGCCCTCCTGGTGCTTCTTCTGCAGGCAGGCTACATCATCCCTGCTTCTTGGATATGAGGCACTCTGGTGACACCGACGTTCCTGCAAAGTGCTTTGGATTTGAAGACTATCTTAACAGTAAGTCATTTCGTTATTGATAAGTCATTTTCCTCGGTCTATCGCACATGCATAGGCATTTCTTACAATAATTTCATGACCACTCTTAATATTTTAGCCAGAGAGTGCCGCTGTCTTTGAATCATCTTAATTGTGTAGTTAGAGTTCCTGTGAAATCAGGAGTACTAATTTTACCAAAGCAATTATTATATAGTTGTTGGATGAACTTTGAGTCTTGAAGCTGCTATTAGGTAATTCTAAGTTGGGCGAGGCCCATCATGTCTCAAGTGTATCTTTTCTCAGCTTCTTTGAGTCTTGTGACTTTTCAGCAATTTTAAATTTGAGGAGGCTCAGTCAATGTGTCCTAAGAGTCATCTTCGGTGGTTTACATGATTGTTGGCTATTATTTTACTTTGATTTTGAAAGCTTACCTACTACTAGAAAAGGTGTTTTTATACTTCTTGTGAGACAGTCTGACTTGGAGCTTGTCTGTAATAGCTACAATAACTTTCTTTTTGCATCATTATCTCTGATAACTAAGCGATAAGTGATAAAAATCTTGTATTTCTATTTGTCACCAAAGTTCACTGGTGCTTTATTGCTTAGTATTTTATCTGTAACGCCGAACTTTTTCCCTTCTTCTCGCATCTATCTCGAAGGTTCTTCCTATTGCCACAGTTGTCTTTGAGTTGTGCTAATCTGTTGGTTTGCAGTGCCTCAAGATTCTGACAGCACCGCTGCCAAGTCGCAGAGGCAGACGGAGCCGGACCAGCAGGTGCTTCCTGGCGCCGACGCCCGTTGGAGGAGCGGCTGATATGGGTCAGCCAACAAGAAAGTACGGCAACTCCCCCACCACCCCCACCCCCTCTCTCTCTCTCTCTCTCTCCATCCCAGACTCTTGGCTGATGCATCACGGAAGCATATTATTTGGCTCTTGCTTGATGCATCACGCAAGCATATTATTTGACCGTAGTTCCTGTTATTTGGGGCAAGATTGCGGTGCGTGAAAAGAGGATTTCGTTGCTCTGAAGTGGAAGTGTTTGTACCGGTTCGTTAACTGGAATGGTGGCCAGCTGGTCGCGGTAAGGTTTATCGTGAACTCCATTGCGAGCAACAGAAAAAGCCGGGCTGGAGTTGGGGCTATTCTAGTTTAGAGTGAAGAATCATTTGACCTGGCAAAATTATGAAACAGCCCGATTTGCGGTAGGTCAAACAGCTTATGGCCTGTTTGGAATGCTGGAATTTCACAAAGAGTAAGTTAAAAAAAATACAGGAACAAGGGAAAAATCATGTGTTCCAAATAGGGTCAAGTGAAGTTCTATTTTTTGCAGATTTAGAAGAAGCAGCGCGAACTATGCTTCCCAAATCCTTGCCTTCCCAATGTTGAAGGTCCGTTTTCAAGTTTTTCTGCATCAGCAATGCATGGTACAAATGCTCATTATATATTCTTATAACTAGTATGATTCAAATTGCTAATCCAGAATCTAATAAACAGGTGAGCCAGATTATTGCCATGAAAGCTGCACGAGATGCAGAGGCTGGGAAACATACCTTACCAGTTGCAATTGGTACGGTCATATTGTTCCAAGGAGCAATTGGAGGGAAATGCCATGCAATATTTTCAGGAGAACTTGCTCGATCTATTGGTTATTCCAAAACGAAGAATATGATGTGCTTGAGCTGAAATGGAATAACGGCGATTTAATGGATGATTGGAGACTTTGCAGATGACAGGACTCTGCAAAGCTTCGATTTCAACATTGACAACTGCTGATGGACTTCAGTTCCCAAGAGATTCAGGTTTGATCAAGTGTTCTACCTAATAATGTAACTTCATTGTAGCCAGCTAACCTCAGACTGCTTAAATGATATTTTTGCCACTGCATATTCAGTTGGGGAAGACTTTTTATAGGCACACTAGCAATTTCAGTGATTTTTGTAAGTATTTTTGCCTGTAGCTACACCATATGTTTGTACTCTAGACTAGACTTCACTGCTCTTATGTGTGCATCTTGCTTTGAAGGCTTGGAGTGAGCAGCCTGAAGGCCAGATGGCAGGAGCAGCAGTAGCTTTTTCAGACACCTGGGGTATGCGTTTTTTTCTTGTTTCCATTCTATACATTTGGTAAATTGTGTTGCATTGTATTTCTATAGTATCATGTTTCCCAAGTAAAATGCTTGCTCCTGGATTGCATCTAAACATACTTCTTCAACAGGCTGTGAGTAAACTCGACTATCCTGCGGCATGACACCCAAAAACCGTAAGGTTACCCAAAAATGGTGAGATGCTCTTATCTGTGCGTGGCTCACCTCTTTGGGTTCTATAAAGAAGAAAAAAATTATCAGCCATAGAAGGTACTGACTTTGTTCTCTTTGCTAGTTTTTCCTGGCAGAAGCCACATTATGTGTTTTTCTTGTTAAGTAATGATTTTTTTCTTGTTTCAGAATCTGGTAACAGAAAATGAAGATGCTATGCTAACTCACTAGATATCACCAGTAAGAAGTTCGTGTGATCCATTCATTACTAAAAATTTTAGTTACACAAACTATCATGAGATTGATCATTATTTACATTGCAGGATGTTGCCAGGTTTTGATAATAAATCGTAGGCATTTTTCTAGAGCGCATGTGAGGTCATAGACTGACTGGGAAAGAATCTGATTTTGTTTAGTGATTGGCACCGCTTCTCAATGTAGGAGTACCCTGAAATTAGTGTATGTAGGTCACTTTGTAATTTGATGAACCATGTTTCTGTTAGGGGATCCCTTCAGTTATACCATGCCGACTTTTGGTTCAGCTGAAATTGTGCTATCAGCGGTGTTGTTAGCATTTGCCGCCAGGAGGGTCGGCTAATCGAATTGAAGGGCAAGGTGTCATTTCACCCAGACGTGTTTATATACGTTTTATTTATGAACAGAGCCAAAGTTAGCTAGTCAAGTGTACCGGGCCTCACTCTCACTCCATTTTGCACCTTTTAAAACTCCATTCTTTTCACTCCAACTCTTTCCAAGCATCAGAAGTTGAAATACTCATTAGAAGAACAGTCGGTATTACTGACTATCTTCGATTTGTACCCCTATTTTTACCTGTAACATGTTGATACATCAAATAAATATTGTTCAGTTTTATCCCAAGGGGGTGTTTCTGCTCTACACTACCAGAGACTAATATGACTAAAAATTAGTTACTAGTCCCTTCCAAGAGTTTATTAAAATAGGAAGTAAATGTGAGACTTCAAAAACAGGCCTAATCCTGTTTATACCCCAGTGGACTAAAATGAGACTAAGTCTCTCTACTCTTAGTCCCAAAGGAACCAAAAAACAATGCATAAGCCTATGTATTGTGTTTTTTTCCTCCCAACAAATTGCTTGTTTTTGTTTACCACAGAGTATGAAAGCTAAGTAAATGCTTTTCATGCTCTCTCTTCCTTTCCTGACTAATAAATGCACCTGCCCCTCATGCCGGCTGTGGCTGTTTGGATCAGTTCTGATCATCCAAGCATCCAACTGCCAAGTTAAAGCGAGCGAATGCGGCCGGCCGGTCTACATGTATGTACGGTACCTAGTAACCAATAGTCAAAACAAATTAGCGCAATAAAAATGTTGGTGTTACGCTGCACTGCACCGTAGAGTATCGATCAACAAAGACTGTGACTGGACTGGACGGAGAGGGTGGGAGGGCAGCCGCAGCGCGAGCAGCACGTGCGGGTAGCTGTAACTGTACAGCCCCGGCGACGCCGCTGTCCCCTTCGCCACCGCCGAGTACGACGCGGACATCGAGGAGGACCATCGCTGACGACCCGTCCCTGCTTAGGGTCACGCTCGCCCTGGCTCGTGCCGCGCCCTGCCCGGGCGGGGCCGCGCGGTTCTCGCAGTGCAGGCCACGATGTTGCACGGCCGAGCGCTCGCGCTCGCGGTGGGAGTCACCGTCCACCACACCACTCCGCGACGCCTGAGCAGGATCCACGCACTTCTCCTCCACATGGGCTTCGCCGCGGCAGCAGCGAGGGCCGGACCGATCCCCGGTGATCGACCGGGACTCATCCCGACCCCAGGGCCCCTACGATTCACCTCAGAGGCATGCCGCCCATGGCGCGACGACTTCGAGCCCGTGCCAAGTGCGCATCAGGATCCCGGCGGAGGACAAGGCCCTGGCTACGCCCCACGCTGTCCCAGCAGCTGCTGCAGAGAGCATCAAGAGCGCGGTCGCCGGCGAGGCGGCGGCGTGGCATGGTGACGCCGCCCCGGTGTTTCGTCGATCCTCGCCACCTACGGCTCTTCATCTGGTCCTGCTGCCGCCGAGCCCGACGAGCAACGGCCACCCACATGAGCTTCCCTTCTCTCCGTGGACCAGCGCTTCCGCATGACACCGCCCGTCCTGCAGCATTTCTGGCACTGCTGCTGCCTGGGCATATCGCGACGGCGCCGACGGACGAGGTGGCGGCCGGGGGCATGGTTGGGCTGTTCGCGGCGTGCGCGCAGTGGCGGCGGCCCTGGGGAGGAGAGGTGCGCGAGGGGGCGCAGGAGCGGTGGGACGCGTGCGTGGCGCGGGTGAAGGAGGCGCCGCGGCTAACGGGATGCTTCTGTCCGTGGCCGGCCCCCCAGGTTCCGCGTCTACGACCTCGGACTTTGGCCTATTCGGCCGGCCGGGCCAAGGTCGACATGGTGTCGGTGGCCAAGACCGGCGCCATCTCCGTGGCGGATACACGAGGAGGTGGCTCCGGCGTGAGGTGGGGCATCTCTGTGCCGGTGTATGACTGGTGACATGGACCGCTTCCGACACAGCGTTGCAGATGATGACGTGGCTCCTCTCCTTCCTCCTCCAGTGACTGATTTGTGTGCTTTGTGTGTTGAATAAGGAAACGCCAATCAGTGAGTCACAGTGAGTGATGCATAGTTAGCGTGCGTGTCATTTTATTTGTATCCACCGCCCGCTCCGGGGTGATTTTTGCAGGCGCGGTTTGTTAGCATATGTACTGTACCAAAAATCGTACCATATTGCTAGGAGGGGCGGTGGGGTGTTCGCTTGCCAGAGCTGAAACCAGGTTCATTCTGGGCATCCCTATAGCGGGCTGGATCGGTGTGGAGAAGTTGTGATTTGTGAATCGGCGGTTCCGTCGGTCTCCGGCCGGCGCCCGAAGCCGCGCGCGCGCTTTGATGACCAGCGATGGTGATGAATCCGTTGCCGTCGCAGAGTCCAAGGCGCCATGGAGCACGCGAGAGCTCGATGGCGACTGAATCCGTTGCCGCCACAGCTGAAGGCGCGGAAGCCCGCGAGCTGCGCGTGGTTGAAGGCTTAAGGCGCCTCCGAGGAGCACGGCGAGGCGAGCTTCGTCGGCGTCCAGGAGCCCGAGCAGCTGCTCGTCGCGGATGCTGAAAGACGGCTACCGCGCCGGGCGCCGGCATCACCTGGTCCTGATTGGCCGGGTTTTATGACGAAAGAGACCTGGCTATTACTTTTCAAATTGCAATTATGGTAAAAGTTTTATCTATTTTGTAGGCTACCACCCATCAAAACTTGCCAACCTCACACATTAAATCTATGGTAATTTTTTTATTCATTTTGGTCACAAATCATTTGACATGGCAAAATTTGGCGAAACCAAGCAGGCCCGAAGTTTCTGCATTATGAATACGTATAACAAGTCAATCGACAACCCTTCTTTGAATAGCTGTCCTAGAATTTGCACACACACAAAAAAAAAAAGAGAACATAGAAACATAACAACAATCTGGGCATTTGAAATGTAACTGAATGGAAGAAGGAACAGACTGAGCAGTAAGCAAAAGACTCGGTATCTGCTGAAATTCAGCAGCTGCCTTTGTTGCTGCTCGCTATCGGAGTATGGACGAAAAGCTAAAACTCACTTGAGTTGCTCCATCTCCGCATTCGGGTAATACTAGCTTTCAGTGCCTGGAAACTGACAAAAACATGGAGTCAGCTATGATTTTCATTTTGCAAAAAGGAAAGCGATTTTGTAGCCCGATGTTATGAATAAAATCGGACCTCATCATTCCAATCACACCGTAGAATGATATATGCCAGTATTAGAGTTTGCACCATTGTGCCAACGATCATTCCAACCCAAATTTCTACAAAACAACAAGCTATGCGGAATGCATATAAATGTCAAGTTAGAAATTCATTATATATGACGACTCATACTTGAACCCCATGATGCAAGCCCCATCCCTAGCAGAAAACCGAGAGGGAACACCAATCAAGTAATAGCTCCCCAATGTTCATTGATAAGCAACCAATGCCTGCCACCCTGAACTAACAACAGCAACTCCTGCAATTACAGTAACCAACATGTCATTGTTGTTTTCTTCAGAAAGAAAAAGGACAATGGTCACTAAGTATTGCATTACAGAACTTGTAACATATGCAGGATTTTGAAGGACATGCATACCAGATAGCACAGGTTGGATGCCATTGAGGAGGATGGTGAGGGCCAGCAGAAAGGAAATGTTGTCTAATACTGCATCAATCACAGCCTGACTCGACGAGAAGATCATTCCGAGTTTGTCAGCGGAAAATCAGGATGAGCAAACTGATGGATAGGCTGATCAGAAATGATGTCGTCATCGATTAATTGTCGCAAATCTCGCTCCCTATTCCGTTGGCTGCACTGAGCTCATTAGCGACCCTCACCCTTTGTACATTAGAAGGACAATCCGTTAAGTCTTTCTGGGCCAAAGAATAAGTAGACGAATAATTAAGCAGTTTGGTTGCTTACCCAGTGCCTGCTAAGAATCCCAAATGAATCATCATCTCCCATCCAGCATAACTTATACCGTTTATTGAAGAAAAGAGAAAAACAGAACAGTGTGACTTCATGAGATTTTAATTTTAGTTTATTTTCCAACGCAAGATTTCGTACGGTAAAAGATTCCAGAAATGGGGTGGTTCTACCAGATGGACAGTGCATCGACAGCCAGTTCAGCTGTCCTTCTCATAAGCAGCCCGTCAGGAAAACCAAGATCCGGTAGTACCACCTCCAAGCTGCGAAACAGGTATATATAATTTTTTTGTGTGAATATAACTTATTCGTTTTGCAGCTAGATCACCTTCCGCCGGACATCATCCACGAAACAGGGTATATATATAGGCACAATACCAGAGCATGACACCAGACGCCGCGGACAACTTGATGAAGTCCTTCAAGTCCACGAACGCCTGAAGCCGAGAATCCCTCCACGTCCCCGGGCACCCGCCGCCCAAGGTATACGAGAGGAGACCCACCGTCGCGAGTGCCCAGGACAAGGTGAGCGCCATCGCGGCTCCAAAAAGACGCCGAGCCCGAAGTAACGCACCAGCAGCCAGGTGGCGACGACGAAATCGGGGAACGCCGCGGCCGTGGTGGACCGCGGCGACCCAGTTCTTGCGCTGGCACCGTGCAGGAAACTTGTTGATGGGCAGGATGATGGCGTAGACGAAGTGCAGCGGGAGCATGTACAGGCTGACTGGACCGCCTGGCGGGATATTTCCGGCGGGCTGGCCCAACGTGCGAGCAGCTGCCCGCTGGAAGATGTAGGCTTGATGAGGAGCACGGCGGCCAGAGGAGGATGAGCCACGAGCTGAGCGCTGGTAGATGCCCATCATGTGGCAATTGCCGGCACCGTGGCTTGGCCGCACAGCGTCTCCATTGCACTCCCGCCATGCCAACCTGTATGCGAAATTCATCCACTATTGCACAATTCTGTACACATACACTCTTGCCAACGGCAAGCCCCATGCATTCCTCACCGACTTTATTCAAATTTAGCCATGTTTATGTAAACGAATCCAAATTGGATAGCAGATAAGAAGTGTAATTTTTCACAAAGAAACCAAAGCTGAGGCCGGAGATGACGGTGGTGGCGATGGAGAAGGCGGCGAGCTTCCGAGGTCACCGATGTGCCTGGCAAAGGCCTGGCTGACCACGGTCATGCCATAGAATGTCAGGCCTCGTGAACGCGCCGGGCCGGCGACCACAGCTTCTGACTCTCCCCATACCCCCAAGTGTCTGGGGGATCCCTGCCTCCTCCCTCCTGGTCCGGCAGCTCAGAGTCGGAGATGAGCGCATCGTCTGACCTCCATGCTTCTTTCACAAATGGCACCGCAATAGAGCAGTGGATCACTGGATCCAGACAAGCTGCTGGATCGGAAAATTCGAATAGACCGATCAATGCAAGATCGAGCGCGCACAAGCAATGATAGCCACTACAAAATCATTTGTTTAATACAAAATGTCCTGGCCCCAGTTCAAAGTTGTAATGGCTGGGTTATGGAGCCGATGTGACCCTACACTACTTACTCAAAGCTATTTAATAACCTACTTTGTTCTGGTCCATTGAAATATACTCCTCCGTAATTACGGAGACCAATGCTTTTTAACTTCATTCTTTCACTCCTCATCCGTCTTATTCAAAATATTTATTTAAATTATAAAATAAAATAATATATTCAAATATCTTCATTGATAAATAAGTCGTGAAAAATAAATTATATTTGTGCAAAAAAATTTGAATAAGACGAAGCATCGAATAAGATGGCACGGAAACCCTGGTGACAAACTTAGTGGGACGGAGGGAGCAGATAACTTTACGAGACAACGCATGTTATTGATAGAGGCGGATAAAAAATCTTCAGTCCCAAAGAGTCAGGATTTAGGGGAAAGAACATGAGAGGTCACTTAAAATTTAGTTCTGCTGATCAAGGATGGGTTCCAAGAACGCAAGCAAAAGACTCCAAATGTCGTTTCAAGAAAGAGGGATTATTATTATGGCAACCGCCTCGCCCCCGTGCTCGCCCCCGGCGACGGCATCCACCCACCTCCCCCCGCTTCTCAAACAAGATTCTCACAGCCGAGACTCCTTCTTCTCCGGGCCGAGGATGCCATCTCACCAGTACCTCGGGCCGCCGTGAAGGGTTCTAACCCTTTACCCGACTCGCCAAGATCCCTTCGCTTGCTAGCCCTAGAGGTTGGGGTGGATGGTGATGGTGACCATCGCCCCAACGCAGGCAGTGGCATCATCACTCGCGTACGAGATCGAAGTTTCCATCCCCTAGCGTATAGTTCATCTGATCCGTGGCGGGCGCGAGCTGGCAGCTACTCGCCGGATGTTTCCGCAAGGAGATATAGAAATCGATCCAATCCCGGAGTTCAATCCGCTCGAGGCCATTGGGAGAGAGGAGGTAAAGCTCAAGGAGGTGCCCATATCCCTCAAAATGGAGCTCTATGGCGGCATCAATGGAAGAGGCCAAGCAACAGCGCCTAATCGAAGCTTTCAAAGCAAGGGAAACAGAGCACCCGGACAGAGGGACCAGTTTAGTCGGGCGACCATGGTTCCGGACAGAGCTTTCAAAGGTCCAAACTATCCCTAGGTCGCTAGGAAGAACTCTCGCTCGACCTACATCCGGCCAATCGAGTGAGGGCATTCCCGACTTTGCTCGCCAAGGATCTTATCCTAGTCCAATCCAGCCTTAAATCTCAATCCCTCCGCGAAACCCTAATCCAATCCCGTCGCCGCCATCACTTTCCCCCAAATCCACGTGAGAAACATTGCTAGATTTGGGCCGTAAATCAAACAAATCGTTTGCCGGAAGGCCACCTTGGGCTGATCAAGGTGATGTCGTGGGAGGGAGAGGCAATCGAGGATGGGGTGGTGAACATGGAGGGGGGGATGGTTGCGGATTCGTGGGCTATCGTGGTCATTGAATCCGGGAGGAGGACAGGTAGAGAGGCGTGAGGTGGGACGCCGTGGATGGGGAAGACCAATACATGGGATAGGAAGGAACAATCCAATGAAGAAGGTAAGTCCAAAGGCGTAGCTTTCGTGGATCTAACCAAGAAAGAGCCGAGAAGATTGATGAAATGACATGTTGGTCGCCTCAAAGCAAATGAAAATTGGGAAAGAGCCGCGAAGGATCCAAGGCAAAGGATGGTGAATAGATTCAAGACCGCAGCGCGCCTAGCCGCAAGCACGCCGGTATGAACCTAAACCTCTAGTTGATCCAATGGTGCCGGAAAGGCTGCAATTCCTTGAAAGTTGCTTGTAGAAAACCGTGGTCCGGTTTTAATCATGAGACAAAAAGACTGTAGAAAGATCGTGTGAGTTGTGTGGTTACTCCCAATTGTAGTGCATATTAATCGTAGAGCTTGCATCCCATGGAACTCTGACTAGATTATGCGCCGCCCAAGTAGAGGATCGTGAGCTTCTTTCCTATATAGAGGGAAAACGTTGATCCAAGCATGGCCAGCAAAGGGAATGCATTGACTAGTGACCATTGTCATGGAAAGGCCACGCAAAGGACAAGTGGAGCAACAAATGAGCTATCTAGAAAGCTCTCCGCAAAGGGAGTTGACTGCTAGGTACATTAAAGAGAACAAATATGTCATGAGGTTTCCAAGTGCTCATTCTTTAAAGGAATGGATGTGATTAGAGCTATTGCAATGAATGATGTGGATGCTTATATGAAGATTGGACCATGGAATGCTAGTAGGATGCCTCCTGAAGGGAGCCAACAGCTTGCATGGTTCAGAGGGTGGTATCCCAGCTGACCAAAGGTCACCGGAGAACTATTGCACAAGTGGGTGGTCTAGTTGGGAAAGTGTGGGAGTTTGATGAGGCCACAAGATACAAAGCCGAGTATGTTTGAATAAAAATTGCTTTTGCAGACATTCTCAAAGTCCCAAGTAATGCGTGCAAGCATACCTTAGTCCGCATTGCATATATTCTCCTTTGGTGGAGAGGAACAGGAAGAGTTGAAAGGAAAACTATGACTAGTGGTGTTTTAGTTGGGGAGAAAGGCCCCTCCAAGCAAGAAGTTTAGGCCCAAGATCCAAACTCAAGTAAATCTCACTTGGGTAGTGCAAGCTAGAGGGTGGTGGAAATCTTATCACCATGGGTTCAAGTGAAGAGAAACAGAATCAAGTGGTTCAATGCTCTAAGGGAGAAGAAGTTAAAGCAAACACAACAAAGAAAAAGCTACTTTGCTAGTTCTGTAGGTCAAGAAGTTTATCTGAACTAAACTCAAATGTCAATATGGACATAGGCTCCCAAAAAAGCTTCGATAACCTAAGAGGTCTGATGCTATGGTCATTAGTGAGAAACAAGATGTTGGTATCAAGCCGAGTGTGCAAGTAAAAATCTAGTTATTGAACCGGATGAGGCAAGAGTTGATATACTGATCACTACTATGAAACTAATGAACGCAAAGTGACTCTTTCCCAGTGAAAGACTTAAAGAAATTGGTGTGCTAAAGGAACAGGGCATGAGGAGAAGGAAGATGGTGTTGAAACTCCCATCAAGAATGGCAGATGGTGGAGAACATGAGTGAATTGGCTTCAGTCCATGTTATTATATCAAGAATCAAACAGGTTGCCTGAAGGACAAAAAATCGTGGATATCTGTTATGATTAATAGCTCTCAAGAGAGTGTGATCACCAAGAGGACAAGCAAGATGAAGTACTAATCAATAAGAAAGATAATGTTGTTGATATGTCTCTAGGGATCAAGCCTCACTTGCAAGATTGAAAAGCAAAAAGCATTTGAAACAAACAATACCGAAGATATGGAGTCGGATGGGCCTGAGAGAGGAGGAGGAGGAAAGACTTAAAAAAGACTCCAAGACAACTCAAGAAAAATGAAGAAATAGCCAAGAAAATAAGTCTTGAAGGTATTTCAAAACCAAGCCTTATTTCCGATTGAAGAATGTCCGATTACATGATTTTGCTAAGAATGTGGGTGTTATTCATGATGATGATTTTGCTACTTTTTAATATTGTCAAAGAGCTTAGAAACTGTAGGGAAATAACTTATATCTTAAGAATATTAAAAACAAAAAATGGTTATAGTACCTATGAGATTGTTGAATTTGATCCAAAATAATATGCCGCTCGATGACATAATGAAAGTTTGGGAAGTGATGTTGAAAAGAATTGGCGCGTGAGAAAGGCCAGAAAATACATCCGCAGAAAAGTCATATTCTCCCTTTGCGGAAAGGTGACCCCGTATGGTCAGCATCGCAGCTGATCCCAAGAGCAATAAGACTCTTGTGGGACTTGAAAAGAAAAAGAAAAACAAAGGGAAAAATGATATGTGGCTTGATTTGGAATTGTAGAGGCATAAAAAGGTGTCTCCTACCTTTCTTGAAAGATCTGATATATGAGTATAAATTCCAGTTTATTGGTTTACAAGAAACTATGATTGAGGATTGCTTTGGTTCTATTTTGAGATCTTTAATTACAATGAAGAAATATTTGTGGGATGTGGAATGCATCTAAAAGGAAAAACTGGGATCTTGGTTGGTATCCTATTAGAGAGATTTTGACATTGGCTCCTTTAAACAGGAGATTACATTATCTAAATGAATCTATGGGATAAACTTTTAAAAGTAAAATGGAACCCGATGATTGTGTATGGTGCAGCCCAAGAAGAAAACATGTCTAATTTTTGTGCAAATTCCAATGAGCCATATTTGGTTGGTGGGGACTTCAATATTATAAGATACTCATATGAAAGAAGTTCTTTAACCGGTGTACATAGATGTACCCCTATTTTTTAATACCTTGATTCATTTCTATGAGTTAAGAGAATTAGTAATGTCCAGGGGATTATTTACTTGACAAATAATCAAGATCCTCCAACATTGAAAACTTGATAGAATATTAATGACAAAAGAATGAGAAGATTTGTTTCCCTCAAGCTATGGTCAAAAAATCATATAACGGATATTTGCACCATAATCCTTTAATTCTTTTTCTCTGCGGTACGTAAGTAGGTTACCACATATTCAATTCTCTTTTGACTTAAGTTGGTTAAAAAATCCTGATTTCTATGAGAAAGTTGAGGAAATATGGAATGGGCCTTGTAGGAGCCAAATCAGGATAGATAAGATACAAATGCGGAAAATAGTGCTTCGGTAAAACAATATTTTAAAGGATGGGGATTCAATTTACAAGGAGAATGGAGAAAAACAAAGAAAGGAGTTTCAAAAAGAACTTTCTGAGTTGGAAGAAATAGAAGAAAACAAAGGGTTTAAATAGGTCACAAATAGACATGAAAGCTTGGCTATTACTAGAGAATCATAAAAAGCTTGGAAAAAGAGGAATTATACTCGGTATGAGAGAAGTCATGAACAATGTCTACTTAAGGGGACTCTAATACTGCATTCTTCCACAAATGTGCTAGTGGAAGAAAAAGAAAAACACTATATTCTCTCTCGACAATGAAGGACCGATAATTGAGGGAGATGATGATCTATTGAAACATGCAATGTAATATTATGCATAATTGTTTGGGCCTCCAATTGAATATGATGTGAATCTGGAGGAAGATTTTTTTGGGATGATATCCCAAAAGTAAATGAGAATGATAATAATTTTTTATGTAGACCTTTCACTTTGAAGTAGAGATTAAATGCCCCGGATCAAATGGAGTTTAATAAGACAATAGGTGAGATAAAATACCTATTGAATTTTATCAAGATCGAATATCATCAAAAATGACATTACTCAAATGTTTGAGGAATTCCATAAACACAGGATTGATATTAGCAGAATCAATTATGGTATTATTACATTATTACCCAAAGTAATCGATGCCTCAAAAATACAAAGAATACAGACCTATTTGCTTGCTAAATTGTTCAGACAAACTTGTAACCAAACTCTTACAATCAGCCGGGAAGCAAGAGTGGACAAACTGATCCACAACACTCAAAAACTGCATTTATGAATAATAGAAACGTCATATCTCGTATTACTTTGCTTACATGAAATTTTGCATGAAACTAAAAGGAGAAAAGAGATTGGAGTTGTACTAAAATTAGATTTTGAAAAAGCCTACGATAAGGTAAATTGGAAATTGTTGGTCACATGCCTAGAAAAGAGGTTTCCACCAAAAATGGTGTAAATGGATTAAAGAAGTGGTCTCGGGTGGGACGCTTAATGTTAAGATCAATAATAAGATTGGGCCATATGTGAAGAGTTTTAAAGGAGTTAAGCAAGGGGATCCTTGGTCCCCAATCATATTCAATTTTGTTGTTGATTGTTTAACTCGAATGGTTCATAAAGCTCAAATTATATATTAATAGTTGGTCTTATTAGTCACATAATACCAAATGGTGTTGCCTTGTTGCAATATGCCGATGATATCATTGTTTTCTTGAAACATGACCTTCAAAATGCGTAAAACATGAAACTTCTCTTATATCCGCTTTGAAATGTTGGTCGGCTTAAAAATAACTTTAACAAAAGTGAGGTGATCATGATCAATGATAATGAGGAGTGGGGTGAAAAATATGTTGATATCTTCAATCGCCAAGTGGGATTATTTCCTATAAGGTACCTTGGTGTACCAAGAAGTCCTAGTAGGTTGAAAGTGTGTGATTGATTCTCTAGTTGAAAAAAGGTGATAAAAGTTAGATATTTGGAAAGGTGGCTTATTATCTATGGCTGGGAGAAATATTCTTATTAGCTCAAGTTTGAATAATACTACGATTGCACCATATGTCAAGATACTTGTTCCCCTAAAACAACTATTAATAGTCCGGATAAATAGAGGAGATCTTTCTTTTGGCAAGGGGTAGCATGAAGAGGAAATATCATTTGATTTAGTGGGAAATTATTTGCAAAAGTAAAAAGAAAGGAGGTTTAAGAATAAAAAAATTTAAGGAAAATGAATATAAGTATGTTTTGCAAGTGGTGGTAGAAACTAGAGAAAGAGAATGGTTTATGGCAACAAATCATTAACTATAAATATATGTAGAATAAAAACATTCACGATTAAGCATAGACGGATGATTCACCAATGTGGTCCGATTTACTAAAAGTTAAAGATATCTATCTACAAGGGAGAGAAGTATTAATTGAAAGAGGTAATCTAACTAGATTTTGGTTGGATCCTTGGTTATATGATATCTCTTTGAACAAAGCTTGCCGGAATTATTTGTATTAGTTGATAACAAAAACCGATGGTTAGTGAATTTAGAAATGGCGCATAGCTTACCTTTAGAAGATGGTTGAGTGGAATTTATTTGAGACAATGGGATAAGGTTTTGAATGATATCTCTTTGTTTCCTTTCACTGATTTAAATGACAATATTGTGTGGAAAGTCGGGAAAAAGAAGAATTTTTCTCGTGAAATCTCTTTATGATATGATGACAAGTTCTATCTCTGGTTTTGATTATAAATGTATTTGGAAGAGTAAATGCTCGAAAAGATTAAAAAATTTCTATGGCTTTTATCTAATGATGTTGTATTGACAAACGAGAATACGGTAAAAAGAAAATGGGAGGGAGATAAGAGTTGTATTTTTTGTGATGAATTAGAAACAGCTGATCACTTGTTTTTCAATGTCCTTTAGTCAAAATTATTTGGTCCGTGATAGCTTCTAGTGTCTTGCAAACAACATCCCAATAAATTTGAATCAATATTGAAACGGTGTAAGAAATGGTTACCTAATGCTAGTCAATATTATACTTTGGGAATTGGAGCTATATGTTGGGCAGTCCGAAATGCCGTAATAGAGTCGTATTTGATAAAAGGTCGATAAAAAACCCTATTGAGATAATATGCCAAGCGCATGCTTATATGATATATTGGGCAGGTCTGTTTGTCGAGGAAGACAAAAATATGGTGGGAGGCGAGTGCAAATACTATGCTCAACATAGCAAAAGACGTTCCGCTAATAACACACTGTGGAGATTGATTATCTACTGAGATGCGGAGGAGTAGCAGCCCGAAGACTCCGACCACCAGCAGGAATTAAGCAAGACAACAACTAGGGAGGAGTTCTGCGATCTGGTAGCTCAAATGGCGTCATTTGATCATGGTCTTTTGTCCGAGTAGTCTGATGTTATCCTTTTGTTATGTCCGTGTCGCTTCAAAACTTGTAGTCGTTGGTATGCCTCGTGGTTGAGGAACTTATGTGCTCCAGTTGGTTTGAGCTCCAAGTGAGCAGTTGCTACTCTAGATGTTGGCACTCTGCCACACTGTCTCTTTGCTTTTTCTGTAAAACTCTAAGAATGTTGTGTATTTCCGTTCTTGCTAATGGAAATATGTATCCCGATTGGAAAAAAAGAACATGTTAAACGGGGGTACAGGAGAGTTGATATATTTTGATTATTAATACATTATTAGTTCTATATTAGTTCTACTCACTGCTACAATAAGGATGGTAGGGGCGGCTCTTGATTATTTCGAAAATAGTTTTGGCAACCGCCCTAGGCTATTGAAATGATCGGTTTGTAGGTCTAGGTGGAAGTTGGATGTCCAATGGATACCCTCTAGTTCAAAAAAAAATGAACTAGAAAGAGATGGTCCCCACCAAAATTTAAATTTCTAAGTCATTTGTCAAAATCCATGGATGTCCAAATTAGATTGAGCTTCCACCTATGTTTGTAGGGGTTTTCTAGACGCTCCAGGGGATCAATTTGTAGGGGCGGCCGGTGATTGAGCTTGTACTACAAATTATTTTTTTTCAGATTTTGTGATAAAAATGCAAAGAAAATAAAAAAAATTATCGGGGAGACCCTCACGGGTCAGCCACCACCCCTAGGCTTTTTTTTTTTTAAAAATGAACGGTTTTTAGGGACAGTTTTCCATCCTCTAATAATCGATTTTAGGGGCGTAATTTGGTGATTGAGTGCCACTACAAATCATTTCCATTTTCGTGATAAAAATACGAAGAAAATAGCAAAAAAATGTTGCAATTATGGGAGGCCCCCACCGGTAGCCTCGTGTGTGAGGCCTGCACCTCAGATTCACATGTGCCTATATTTCATTTTGGTTCCCCACATATTGTACTAAACCAAGTATAAATTGGTTGCTTGAGTCGATAATGAATTTAAATGAAAAACTTGTCAACAAGAAAGTTTCATAACTTTTAAGATCTACAACTTTCATTTTGGAAGTTTCTCCATTCGAGGTTGTTTGAAAATTTAGACTTCAAATTTTAAAATTCAAACATAGTTTTAAAATTTCCAGATTAATTTCATAATACAAATCATGACGAACTGAGAAACTAGATTAAACATATGAAGCATACTAGCATAGCAAAATATCATATCACGTATCACGGCAAGATTGAACAACATATATAATATGGCATGATCATGACAACGGTGTAAGCATAACTAGCACAACACGTACACCAGTGACCGGATAGATTGAACATATTGAAAGATAAGATTATATCACGGAGATCGCACCTATTGCTCGTAGCTGCGGCGTGATTGAGAGGTTTCCAAAGGCGATGCCAAGATCCTCCGTGATCGTTGTCGCCGTCGTTAATCTGGCAGCGGAAGACTTCGGACGAAGCCGACATTGAAGACGCCAAGACGTAGCGCCACGTCGCCCTGATAGTAGACGAGCCGTGATTTAAGAGGGGAGCGATCAGCAAGAGCGCCTCCCAAAACCTTATTCGCCTTCTCCCGGCGCAGGATCGCAAAGACAACGGTTCCAGACTCGCTGCCCGGTCGCTATTGCATGCGAACGATCAGGTTGGAGATTTGCGGCGGCGCAAAAGCGAGAAGAGGCAAAACCCTAAGCTTTCGATTGGATGTGTTTAGCGTGGCCGGTGGTCTACTTATATAATCCGAGTAAATTGACCTCGCGTGACACGTCACGATCTAAACCGGGTTAGGACTCGTTGTTCGTATTTATTTATAACTCTACAAACCAAAAGACCAAAAACTAAAAACCCGCAAAAAGGAGACCGCACTCCGCGAGGCGAGGAGCCGATTTCGGGCGGACCATTCACGCACATGTCGTGTGCCGCGTCCTTCGCCACGCCCACGCCACACCCGGTGATCGCGAACGAGCGTGCGCGTGTGGAGTTCCCTTTCTCCTTAGACTTGAGAAGATGAAAACCACTTCCATATTTAAGTTAGTTCACTCCACCTTCCACTAGCAATGTGATAAAGGATTCCACTTTCTCCTTTGCATTTACGAATAGGCCTTTGAGATTTATTAGGAATTTCTGGATTTTTCTTATTGGACCAAGACCATATAACCATAAATTCCAACAAATGTATGCTTCTATTTTGTTACTCCTTTATAAATATTTAATTCTATGACTCCTTTAGAGTTGAAAATCGAGCCAAAAAAATTTCATCTACATGAGACTTAGCTTTTTCCTCTTCTAGAAACATTATCACCATGTCATAAATGCTTACGTAGCATATCGAGTACGCGTACAACTCGATGAAACTCTTGACCCGACAGAGGAGTACAATATAGGAGCCTTTTATTACTGAATTTGATTAATGGAGTTTGACGGGGACATCAAATATATAACACAGATCGAGACTCATCAATTTACACTACACGTACGTAGCTACAGGTCAGTGTCGCTATGCCCAATCACACAAGTCACGTCTGTCTACTGAACTGGAAAAGGTCCTAATCCGCTTTTGAACCTCCACCACCAGCACTTCATGTATAAAAACCCCTGCATTGCATCTCTTGTTCATCATCGAGTTTGAGCATCAAGTCATCATAAGAAACAGGATATAGCCTATCCAGTATCCATCTTGCAAATCCACAGCACTAGATATCTCACAGGAACAACAATGGCCGCTTGGACAAGAAAGGCCACCGCCAAGGCCTTGTCGAGCTGCGTGCCCGCTGCTATTCGTGATGACGATGACAAGCAGAGGATCCCGAAAGGGTACATCCCCTAGTGCTGGTTCGCGATGACAACGACGACGAAGGTGGCAGGGAGACGAGGGTCCTGGTGCGCGTGAGAGACCTCAAGGAGCCCTGCATAGCGGCGTTGCTGGAGATGGCCGAACAACAGTTTGGGTACGGGCAACAAGGGGTGCTCAAGGTCCCCTGTGACGCACAACGCTTTCACCATGTGGTTACCATGGCACGCAAGTAGTACATAAATGGCATAGCGTCATACGAGCCTGTTCGGCTGGGTCATGCGGCCGGGCCGATCTTTGTGAGAGAAATCGCTGCTGGTGACGACGATCTTGTGAGAGAAAATCTGCTGACCGGGCTGGCTAATAAGCCAAGCGAACAGGGCCATATATCAGCATGTACGCGGTTAATTAGGTGCTGCGAAACGACATAGCTAGATTCATTTTTTTCGTTTATAACATCGGCTTCACGTAGTCTAGTTGGACTTGGACGTGTATGCTAATGCGACGTAAGCCCACCGCAAGTTCGATTGCTTATTATAAGAGACGAAGACATGTGGTAGGGCGCGTAGTGTTGTTTAATAGATTTTATATTTGTACTTCTATTGTAACGTTCTATTCGTGTAACGAAGTCTTGGAGGGAACTCCATTTTTCAATTTTTTTGTCACAAAATGGCCCAATGTTCCATGCCCACTTCCGGGTGTATCTACTTAAACATGCCGACCGCAAGGTGTTTCGTAATCAGAATTCTCCTAGGAGCTATTTGGACTCTCTAGTTTAAAGTTCAGTTGGCTAAAGTGGAGGGTTAAAATTTCATATAACTTTGGCTTATTTTTATGATTTGAAATTTTTATAAGCGTGCATGGTTAAACTTACAATACTTACCTCCTAATCAGTGGCGGATCCGGGACAAGTTTAGGGTTACATATTGATGGTAAATTTAAGTATAACTAATAGTAATTTAGTGGAGAAATCGGGATAAGGGAGGGGCTTGAGCCCCATCTGCCCCTGCTCCTATTTTTTTTTTTTTTTTTGAGTGAAACATGGATGAATATGTAACATACTTATATGTTGAACGCCGTTATCATCAGAGTTGGCTCAATCGGGTGTGCAGCCTGGCTTCAACTTGAGTTGGCTTGATGAGTCTTCTTTAAGTTGTAATAATCTAGACCCTATCGTTTTGTGAGCCTCAAGCTGAATCGTGAGCGCGAGCGCGCCAAAACGCTGAACTGAACTTTGTAATGTTGTGGCTTTTGGTAATACAAAAGCAGGGGAAGCCTCATTTTCTAAAGAAAGGTTGAGGTTTAAAATTTTAGATAATTTTGGCTTATTTTTTTGTTATTTACATTCTTTATGAGTGCGCTTGGCTAAACTTTAAACAACGCTAACCCTAGAGCTCCATAATTTTGCCCCGGGGATCCGCCCCTGCTCCTAAGCCTCTTTGGGCACAGATCCATGGATGAATATGCAACATGCTGGGATCTTTATATGTTGTTGTTGGCTACATGAGGGAGATATTTGTGTGTGCTACACTGCTAATGCTGCTGATGAGCGTGGTATAAGCTCAGAGCAGAAGAAACAGTGCACGGCGATCAATGAAATCTATTTCTACTTTCACACAAGACAATTTTATTATCTAAACTTTAGTTAGTTCTGGAATGCCAAATTTCAACAGACACTTGAGATTCTTTCACAAAGTCAATCAGAATGAATTTTAATAAACTGTTTTGTTATAAAAAAGTTGGTTAACAAAATTAGGAAAATTTGCCTTGGTACAAAACTAAAATGACCTAGATACGACTTACACAGATGGAATGCCTATTGGAAGTAAGATATAGACTACAGCGAATAGATGTCGCTACTTTCTCTGTCAAGGCATTAAGGCTCCAATCTCATTTGGTGCTACTCCATTGCCGCACTCTGTTGCCAGCTTTCAGTGCCTGCAAAACCGAAAGATTTTAGCACATCTGGCAACCCCTGAGAAGTGATAAATGGGAGTCATCCGAACCCAAGATCAATCATGTAGTGCGAAATGAGTTTATGGCAATAATGGTAAAGAGAGAAAAAAAAACAGAACCTCCTTATTCCAATCGCATCGAAGGGTGATCAGTGCCAGAATCAGAGTCTGCATTGTTGTGCCACAGATCATCCCGGCCCAGATGCCCTACACAAATTGCAGACTAAGTTTAGAACACATAAATCCCATACTGTTCAACAACATTTGTATAATTGTACAGATATGTGCATACAGGAACGCCATAGTTTAAACGCCATCCTAGCAGAACACCAAGAGGAACACCAACCAAGTAGTAACTTCCAACATTCACATAAGCAACTAGAGCTTGCCACCCTGAACCAATAGCAACTCCTGCAATTGTAACAAGAATCAAGAAATTATGGCTATCTTCTTAAGGAAAATGACAAGGAAAACCCATAAATAAATTACTCTAAAATCTAAATCAAGCGTTACGCCACCATGTATATATCTCTTATTTCGGAGGACATTACCAGAAAGCACAGGTTGGATCCCATTCAGAAGGATGGTGAGGGCCAGCAGAACGGAAATGTTATCCACTGCATCTATCACAGCCCCACTTGATGAGAAGATCATAGCCAGCTTGTCGTGGAAAATCAGTGCCAGAAAACCAGCGAAGAGGCTGATCAGAAAGGATATTGCTGTTGACACGATTGTCGCAAATCTTGCACCATTTCCATTGGCCGCCCCGAGCTGATGGGCTACTCTCACACTAGTAAAAAAATAAGGAAGAGGATCCGTGTTCAACTCTTTGTGAGAAATGCTGTTTACAGTTGTCATATGGTTGCTTACCCAGTGCCTTCTAAGAATCCCATATGAATCATCATCTCCCATCCGGTCAGACTCATACTGTTCAAGCCAAGGAAAAATGGTGAAATGGTAAAATTCACTTTGTGAGATCAACCAAATTGAGATTTCTTTTGGTAAATAAATAAAAAGGTGGCACAAGATGGCCGACCTACCAGATAGACAATGCATCCACGGCTAGCTCTGCACTCTTCATGTAAGCAGTGAGGAAAATCAATATCCGGTAGTACCAATTCTCCAGGCTACAAAGAAACAAAATAAAAAAATATATAAAGATACTTCTCATAATGCGCAGAGGATATACTACACTGTACATATGGAAATGGTACGTACCACACCATGACACCTGACGACGCAGACAAGGTAACAAACTCCTTCAAGTCCACGAACGCCGACGCAGAGAAGCCAGTCCACGTCTCCGGGCACCCGCCGCCGAGGGCGTACAAGAGCAGCATCGCTGCCAAGACCCCCAGGAGATGTTGAACGCCATTGCCACACCAAAGATCCCGAGCCCGAAGCAATTCACCAGGAGCCAGGTGGCGGCGACATGCACGGCGAGCACCGCCGCCGTGGCAACCGCGGGGACCCAGTTCTTGCGCTGGCACTGCAGGAATGTCATGACTGGCAGGTGAATGGCGTACATGAAGTGCGACGGCAGGAAGTACATGCTGACGGAGCCTGCCGCCCGCGAGAGCTCGGCGGGCTGCCCGCACGCGGCGAGCAGCTGCCCGCTGAAGACGTAAACCGGAGCGAGCAGCGCGGCGAAGGCCAAGAGAATGAGCCACGAGCGCTGCAGGTAGATCCCCAGCATGTGGTACTGCTGTGCCCCGTACGCCTGCCCGCACAGCGTCTCCGTTGCACTCGACATGCCAAGCTGACAGAGTACTGCAGTTAGTGGGCAAATTCCTCTATCAAAAATTCATTTGTGTAGTAGAGTTTTTACTAAAAAAACAGAGTAGTTCTGGGTTGCAAATAATGCATGTACTTTTATTACTATATCATTGATGGTTTTTTTTTTTTTTTTTTTTTTTTTTTTTTTTTTTGAGATTACACAAAGACAACACAGACGCTCAACACGCACGCACACTCACCCCTATGAACACACGCACGCAAACCCTACCCCTATGAGCACCTTCGAAGGATCGAGCCGGCAAATATTGAAGTTCGAAGTCACCACGGCGCCTCGCTATCGACGGGGACGTCGCCGACCACTTAATGCACAAGACAGGAAAATCCTGAAATAAATCCAGGATAAAGTGTCGCACCCGTGATTTGAACCCTGGGTGGGAGCCCCCAACCAATGACCTTTGCCATTGCGCCGTGAGCCCCCGAACCGATGACCAGATCTCTAATTTTTATGAGAATTTCTTGGCCATAACTTTTCTAGCTCGAGTATTAAACATGGAGACTTTATATGGGCCTCCAATTAGTAATTGCAATATAGTGATACAAGATATTATTCATCTGCGAATTGGCTTGTAGTCCAATTGGTAGGACGGTCCGGTGGGACGCTACCCACCGGGGGTTCAAATCCCGTGCTCGCGACCTTTCTTGGGATTTTCCCAGGATTTACCGGCGTTATGCATTAAGTGGTAAGCGACGTTTCCGTCGACGACGAGGCACGAGGCGCCTATGGTGACTTCGAGAATCTCCAGATCCGTCGGGCCGCCCAGTCCGCCGGAGGTGCTCATAGAGGTAGAGTTTGCGCACGTGTGTTCATAGGGGGTGAGTGTGCGTGCGCATTGAGTGTCTGCGTTGTACTGTGTAATTCTCAAAAAAAAAGATATTATTCATCTAAGACTGTGGACAGTTAAATGTAATAAACATTTTTCACCAAAGGAAATATGACGGATTGCAAATAACGCATGGTGTACTTTTTTGCATTTTTCAAGGAATTCAATACCTAAGAATTGCAAAGTTAAATGTGATATACATTCTTTTTACCAAAAGGAAAATATTACGGATTAGAAATAATGCATTGTGTACTTTCTGCATTTTCAGTCCACTATTGGAATTCAGTACCCAAAATGTTTGATTCCTTCTCTTCTTTTTCCCCACTGTGCACATACGTTTTTTACGTAGAGCAATCAAATTCATCCTACTTGTAGAAACTACAGATTGTTTGCACAATTGCGTCGTTATGTAGTTCGACGACGATAACACTCTGAATCCTATGGAACAGAGTTATCAAAAAAAATAAGCCTATCGAACAGTGAGTCAATGTATGTAATGTTCTACTGGAGGAGGAGGTCAATGGTGAATAGATTTGGATCTCCCACATCATTTACACCAATACATCGAGCAGATATAGTTAGCATGCAGCAAGAGAAGCGCCTGAATGCACGTACCAGCATGGCAAAGTTGAAGCCGTCTACTACGGTGTTGGCGATGGAGAAGGCGGCGAGATCGAGGTCGCCGAGGTGGCCGGCGAAGGACTGGCTGACGAGGTTCATGGAGGAGAACACCAGGTTCATGAAGACGGCCGGGCCGACCACCTCCCCAGCTTCTGACTCCTCCCACACCTCCCTCGCCAGGCGTCCCGGCCGGGACTGGATCTTGCCTCCTCCTCCTCCTCCCCTCTTCTCCGGCGGCGGCGGAGCTTCGGGAGGAGCGGGACACCGCTCTGACTCTCCATGCTCGATCTTCGAGTCCTCTCGACGCAATTTATGAAGCCAGCCCAGCTACCTAGGTGACGGCGTGAGTCCGTGTGACGCATATATAGTAGACGACGACAGACTATTGTGTGTCAATTTTTTAAAAATCATCAAACGCGTAGCTTGTACAACCTTTTAAGAACTGTTTAATATCATGCATACTCCCGTCTAATAAAATAACGGCAAAAGCTTTTGCCGCCTTTCTAAAAAATATTATGCATACAGCATGATTAAGTATGAATGAGATCTTTGTATAGTATCATTTCATTGCTTCTTTTTGATACAAATGAGTTTACTAATTGATAAACTTAACTACTATATTTTAAAAATCATCAGTTTTACAATAGAAAAACAAACTGGCATGCCTATATCATGTTCATCCACTCGTTTCTTTATCCCTTTCTTTCTCATCGCTTCTATTTCAGATCCACTCGTTCCTTTATCCACCTCACTATCTTCTCAAAGCTAGAACTGGACGCTTCCATCTTCCACAGAATCAGATAAAGCAGTGTGAGGAGGTCACCAAAATGTGGCCGCTGTGGCCTCCACCCTCCGCATGTTTGTTGGACACATCAGCGCCCGGTCTGAACATGTCCGATTCCACAGGCTAAAACACGACAGCGACTTCTCTGTGACGTACACCACTGGTTGGCCGCCGCCGACGTTCTCTGGTGCCAGAGGGTCCACACCGACGAGCGGCGGGCTGCCACACACGGCTCGGCCAGCTATAGGTGTCTGTCTTCGCGAAAGCTTTCGCGGGTGATATAAAACGACTTACTGTCGTCATATTGTGCTCCCACGCGATCTTGCCGTTGCGCCGATGACGACGCTTATGCAACGGCAGGTGGTGTTTTTTTTTTTTTTCAAATACGGAAAAGACTTGCGCATCATTATATTTAAGCATAGAGTTTTTTACAACACGCAAAATGCGCGGACTTGGGAGAAAAGATTTACAATAAGCGTGTCTCCCTGGTTTGGTTCTCATAGTGGATTACTCGCGAATGAGACAACTGAGTTTGCGAGCCCGGCTTCGATCCAAAGGTCGGCCACTACTACTCATCGGATTAATGGTGGCGAGCAAAGATGATTTTCCGTGGCGGTTTTCATAACCGCCACGAATGTAGGGTCACGGTAAATCAATGATTTTTCGTGACGGTTTTTTGAGAGCCCAAATAACCGCCACCATTAATCCAGAAAAAAATAAATAAAAAAAAAAATCCAAATCCAGCCCAAACGGGCCCAGATCTAGGCCGACCGCCGCGGCCGGGGCGGAGCCGCCCCCGCCCCCGGATTCGCAGTGGACAGCCAGGATTCGGCGCCCGGTGGACCGAGATCCACCGGGGCCACGATTCGCCGCGCCATGGAGGGAGGGAGCCACCGCGGGGCTTGGGGGAGCGGCGCCGAGCTTGGGGGAGGAAGTGGATAAGGCGGCGCCGAAGCTTGGGGGCGCCACGCGCCAGGCCGCCACGCCGGCGCCCGCGCACTTCGCCGCCGCCGCCATTTGCCGGCCCCGCCGCGCGCCATCGCCGTCGCCGGAGTAGCTACATCGATCCGGAGAAGGGAGTTGGTGTCGGCCAAGAGAGTGGAGAGGAGAGTTGGTGTCGAGAGAAGGGAGTTGGTGTCGTAGAGAATGGGGAGTGGGAGCGGTGGATGGGAAGAAACCCTAGTGGCTTGTATATATACCGGAGCCCGTTATCGGGCTTAAATGGGCCAGCTTGTTGGGCCGGTATTAACCGTGGCGGGTTTTTAAAAATAACCATCACGGTTATTGATTTACCGCGGACGGTTATTAAAACCATCACGGTTAATTTTGCACAATGTTTATTAAAATCGCCACGGTTAATAGAGACATTAACCATGACGGTTTCCTAAAATACCGTCACGTAAAAATGTTTTCTAAACATCATGCAAATTAATTTCGTAGTAGTGGGCGGTGCACTTGATGAGAGGAGCTGGTCCGGTGGTGACGGCGCCGCTCAGAAGCATCTCGCGTTCCTTTCCTTCCAAATGAGCCAAGCCCCAAGCATGAATAAGGTGTCAGCACCTTTTCTTTTGTCGCCATGCCATCTCCGCCGCCAATGATTCAACCAATCAAGCCGCGACGCCCCCACCGAGAAGAATCCACTCTAAGTACCGCAAAGCATTATCCACCATATTTGCCTGGAGAAAGAGCAGGAGACAACGATGTGGTCAATGACGGGTGGTGTGAAAGTCGCTGTGTACTCTATAGAGCACGAGAAATCGACGGCAAAGCAACGCGTTACGTGTCGTAACAGTAATTTGATCGATACAATTAAAACGCACTTGTTTTGTTTTTGTCAGGACGCGTGACGCGCGTTGACCGTGGACCAGACGGCGAGCGAGGTGCAGCACGTTGAGCAATTAATTCACGTAGCGTGCCGTGCGTGCAGCAACATGCACGTTGCCACATGTGTCACTGGGATGCTCGGCGCCGAGTATGTTATGGCCGTACGGGGCACGAGAAGCACCCGTGGTTCCTGCCGTGGCACTGGCAGCAGGCGGCACGTCCCTGGTGTGCGCCGTCCGCGTTTCGGCGCTCGCTCCTCGTGACAGCAACACCACAACGCAAGGGAATACGGAATAGTATCATTAGCCTCAGCAACACCGTACCACCACGTTCCATCGGGCTGCCTCACACAACTCTTTGTTCAGATTTTTTCAACTTTATTATTATCATCAGGCAAGAAGTAGCGCTTCTCTCCTCCCACTGCATTCTCTCCTCGATGCTTATTTTGTCACACAAGACATCTGTATCCTACAAGATGCTATTAGACTCTGTAGAGCTACTATCTTTTACTTTTTTCTCATCCGATTCTAGGTGGCTGACGAAGGCTACTATCTTTCTACTTTTTCTCATCTGATCCTAGGTGGCCCGACGAAGCCAATGACCAGCGTGGAGCGTTGGAGTGGCCTCAAGCAGGCACTTGAGCCATGAAGGTCATACCAAGATCACAACCGAGCACAGATCCGTCTCCACCTCTTGGCACCCGCGCCTACCTCATCTCCAACTCAATGGGCTCAGAAGGATTTTAGGGGAGGCAGACCCAAACCCTAAACCAACCAAGCAATTAGAGGCCCTAGCCATGTTGGAGTCAGTTGTACCTTGTCTGGGCGGGTGTTGCGCCGGCTCTCACCAATCACCATTTTTTTAGTAGTACAACCAATCATTTTTTTGAACAAAGTAGTACAATCGATCATGGTTTTTTTTTTTTTTTTTTGAGAATAACCAATCATGTAGGTGAGAGTGAGGGATTAAGCCTATTTATACTAGGAGGATACTGGCGTTGCTTGGTCGGTCGGCAGAGGTATTGTAATGTTTTTTGTAAGTAGGTATTCATCAGGTTCACTTTGTGTATGTTCCAAAAAAGTGAGTAACATCATGTTTGAATGCATTAAATAGAGCATGTAATCATTGGCATAATGATTATTTAACCTTATGTTTTGAACTTCAAGATTGTAAAATTCCAAACAATAACACTTTGAAATGTCGGAATGTTGATTATTTAACCTTATGTCTTAAACTTCAAGATCCTAAAATTCCAAACAGTAACACTTAGAAATGTCGGAATGTTGGCAACGTATAGTAGTGTAATAAAGTTTATATAATAAGGTATATGTAATAATTTATCTAAGATAGTTCTTGGCAGATGATTTTATTCCTCTAACTTCGTACTTCACGTGTCCTGTTGAGATCAAGTGGAAAAGTTACCTGCATTTAAAACATGGAAATATAAGATTATGCAATTGGATGTAACAAAGTGAGGGAAGCATGCTATCTAGGTAAATGTAGTTGAACTTACGTTAGCATACACATAAAAGAGTTGTACAGATTCTCATAAAAAAAAAGGGTTGCACAAAATTTTAATAAGATACGCAGCTGGAGAGATTGGAACCCATCCAAGGAGTGCATAATTAAAGTAGGGAGAATTAACTGTTGCAGATCTAAAGCTCCTACTCTTTGGCTCTGTAAGATTTATTGTGGCTTGGTCTTTTGATGTTTTGCAAGAGCACATGTTTCCCCTTAAGCTTGTCATTTGTGTAATATGTTACTGATCTTAACAACACTGAATCAGGTGGCAAAAATTATACTAATTGTAACTGCTTAAGATATCCCAAGCGCCTAACACTGGACATCTAAAGGGATAGTGTTTCAGCGGTAGAAGTACAACCCAATGCAGAACTTACAGTATACTAAGAGGCAAGAGCTGAAGCTTGGACTGCACTGAGATATAAGCTAAACAATGTACACTTGAAAAACTAAAACTTTTGCGTGCTATAACATGGTAATAGTAAGTTGGTGCATGGGAGACCATCATTATTCTAGGCCTTTTGCAGCAAAACAAACCTCTTTTAGTTGTTTCGAAATTTTAAGTTGAATTTAGTTTAAAGTCCCTTTCAATTGACAAGCACTTGGCCAGTTGGCCTGAAGCATTAACCTTATATGGATCACTGCCAGTCAGTTGGCCTGAAGCGCCTCCTAGCTAGAACATTTTGATTGCCAGGCCATGAACATAATTTGGATAAAAAAAAAGGAGTCTACTTAGATGCTTTGCACGTGAATGTTTCAGATTTGAGGAATCACAATACACCTGTCAGTGCAATTTGAGTGGAATTAATATGTGACATGTACAGATCCAATGCTTGGGTTCCCAGGCGTAAATGCAAAGATTGTGCAGCTCATAAAAGAATTTCTGAATGTACATGTTCTTAATCAGTTTTTGAACAAAGCGAATACTGATGTTTTTTATTTATTTCAGTACAAAAGACTATGTTGATGCAAACACTTGACAAACTTGTGTTAACTTGGAAATTCATGCTAAGCACTTATTTATAAATTATTTTGTTCTCAGATATGATATGAGGACAATGCAATTATCATCATGTGAAGTAGCACTTACTGTTTTTTGTGTTGCTTGCTTTCAGCTTGAATTGGATCAACTTGATTGACATCGAGCTTCCTTTTGGCTTGTGAGGTGCTGTGAAATTGAAGTAAATGTCAAATAACAGCGATGTATTTGAGAATCTGTATGTAGCTGAATTTCAAAAACATCCAAATCAGATATGGCAATGGCAAGTCCAACTATAGTCATTTTTGAGATTGTGCCCACTTTTATGCATGGAAGCCTAAACCAACAATAAGAGTAGATAAAGTTTAGCTTCAGCAAATATTCCATCAGATGGAACAGTTCAAAGACCTTATCAGAACACTTCCCCTAACACCATAGCAGCTTAGGGCACGACATCCCGATGTGGAATTTAATCAGATCATGGATTATCTGAAGAAAGAATGTGAGAGGCCTTGGTTTTATATTTGAGAAAGGGATCTCAGAGATGCTATTTTTACCGTATCAAATCAAGACAACAACAGTAGGGTTTGGGGGAAACATCAGAAAATAGGATCAGCCCATGCTCCCACTCCATGCTAGAGCTCACAACTATCAAGCAGAGAAAAGGTTTTTACTTGTGTGTTTAGCCTGTCGCTGTCCATGCAGACATAGGAGAAGGGGCATGCATGGTACAAATAGAGCAAAATATGGGTTCGAGTGTTGAGGCAGGCAACATTTCAATTGGATGAACCAAATCAGGGTTAAAGTAGGTTGTGTATGGAATGCCAGTAAATCTCAGGAATGGAGATGTGCACCAGGAGACTATCTTTCACAGGTTTTCAATGATGTAGAAACTATGAAGAATTATTTCGCAGTAAAATTCTATTTGTATCTCAAAGGTAGAAAAATAAGACTCAAATATTACTGAAAATTGATCAAAGCTGTAGAGCTAAAGTTTTTTTAAAAAATAAATTCCTTCAAACAGAGGGTACAATGATAGACTATTTGTTAGTGGTAAATTTTCATCTGAAGAAATAATTCCTTCACAATAGAAATCAACCAACTTTTGATGCAATAAAATTCTATTTGTACCTCAAAGGTAGAAAAATAAAACTCAAATACTACTGGAAATTAATCAAAGCTGTAGAGGTTTAGGAACATCTTATTTTGCTAAGGAAATGTAACTTCATCATATACCACTAAGAAACAGCTATGTACAGAACAATAATATGAGGCGTGGGTGAGTACCATGTAAACTGATAGTAGCACATGTAACATAAAAATATTCTTTCAAAACTTTAAAAATAACTAACAGGCCTTTTGCTATACACAGGCTCAGTGATCCAAACATAGACATTGAGATTAGCTCATCCGGAAACTTAAAAAAACACAACAAAGCAGAGCCCCGCCAAATGAATCAAGCTCATGTAGAGGTAATTCGGCTCGTGGATAGAGAGGGATGTATAGCTCACCTGCGAGGTGCTCTGGAAGCTGAGGATGTCGCGGCCGAGCGCGGCGACGACGGGGTGCGCGCTGTGGAGCCCGTGTTCCGACGACGAGGGCGCGAACAGGCCGCACAGGAAGCGGTACATGTTGTTCGCCATGGCTCGTAGGCTCTAGCTGTAGCTAGCGCCCCCTGGCTCGGTCACCACGTCCACACGCAGACGGACAGGACCTGGGAGGCCTCGCACGCACAGGCCCTAGGTGCCGCTCCTAGGGTTTGGCCGTACCTGGGCCGGGTGTGGCACGACGCAGCGGCGGGTCGGTAGACCCAGGAAGAGGAAGCGCCAATCGCACGGTGGTGGGAGACGTAGAGGCCACTGCGAATCCGAGGCGGGGAGGATAGTGGCGGCCTGGCGACGCCGGTGGCAGCGACGGGTAGGAGTGTGAGGGGGCCGCGGCGACCTCCAGTAGCGCGGGGCGGCGGAGGCAGGGTTGGAGCGGCCGATGGCGAAGACTTTTCTCCGGTGCGACATTTTATCGGGAGGAGAGGGAAAGACGTCCGTGGAAATTTCTAGCGGCGAGAGGGAGGGGAAGGGGAAGGGGATGCGGACGGGAAGAGGCCGCCGGATTTATTTTCCTCTTCGTGGATAGCAACGAACGGACGCGTTAGGAGCGGACAGGTGGGATGACGACGTGGACGCTCTGCATGTTCAGAGAACTCTCTAGTTGGGTTCCCCTTTACAGGGGTTATAGATTTCGGGCCAACTCGGGCCGGTGAAAAATCGAGCCTCTCAATCCTGCACGAAGCCCGACATCAGGACGAATGGCAAAGCTTGAGCCATCCTAAATAACTAGTAGGATGGCGCGCAAAGGCGCGCCAATATGAAAGTGGATGAAAGTAGATTGGCACGCACGCACCCAATTGGAAGGTGGTTCTAGATGATGTATATAAAAATACAATGACCCAAAATTCAGTATAAAAAAAAAAGAATGGCCCAAAGGTTGTAGAGAAGCATGGTCAACGTATGGATTGTAAAAAATAACAATAGCATAGTACATATGACATAAATTCATGGACATATATACGGAGGAGAGCATTACAAAAAAAATTATTACATAGGCCTGTAGCAATGCTTTGTAGAAAATGTTGCAAATAGGCCTGTGTGAGCTCTGCAGGCATTTCCCACCATGCATGAGTCCCTTAGGTCCACTGTCCTCAGCATTCTGGATAAAGTTGGAGACAAAAAGACAGTATGCAACATCCTCTGCAGAGAATAAAAATTAATTAGAGCAGTAGTATTTTTATTAGAGGAATTTTTCAATCCAAAGTGAAGTTTAGGAAGGAATTCATCAGATCTTTCAAAGTCACATGAATTTCTGTATAACATATAGCTCAAACAAACTATTAAATCAGGTATAAATGGCAATCAAGCACAATCTCTGAACCAGAGAAAACCTAAAAGGTTGGGAAGGCAGGCTATTTAATATAAATAACTTTGAAATCAGAGACAAATCCTTTCTTTTTTCAGTCAAAGGGCACCACAAACATAGTAGCCAACAGATTAGGTGATGGAAAATGAGATTGGAAGTACAATGTCTATATTGGTACAAAGTAGCCAACAGATTTTGTAGCCTAAGTACGATTGTCCAAGGAGGAAAAAAACTGTAGAATATGATACTCACCGCCTCATAGAAACTACTTGCTCAAATTTCTGGCAAAGGGAGGTTTCCACCTTATAGCCGAGCCATCTAACAAAGGGGGGGGCAAGCATGTTCCTCATTTCAATTTGACCACTATAAAAAGTTAGCAGTCAAATAAAACCGAGCATAGCATAGTAATTTAAACCTAGTATGTGAATCTGTTACTTGGCTAAGTAGAGCCTTAGACATCATCGTGGTCCTAATAAAAATAGGTGAGCCAGATTACAGTATTGAAGTGAAAGAGAAGGGAACGTGAGCTGACGTATCCTGAATCAGAGCTTACACGGCATGCATATTGAAGTCAAAGACACTCATAAATGATCTACTTCCTGGAGATCTGAGAACTCTTTCAGTGGCAGAACTAAATCCAACTCTTACATTCATGGTGCAAGATCAGGAGAAACTACAGATAAAAACGCCATAGCACTAAAATAACTTGCTTTTATTCAGTTGATTGCATAACAATGTTTAGGACAAAGTCGCAAAGGAAGACAGAAGACCACAGGAACATCAAATTACAAAAAACGGTGCATGCCTGCATCATATCATGGGTACTGAAGAACACACAACGTACTGTAGAGGAGTTGTAGGGTATTTATGCTTCATAGGCTAAATAACAGTGTTACAACAGAAACAAAAATCCAACTGTAAATAACAGTGTGGTCCAATCCAGGGGAAAAATAAAGGACCAAAGCAAGGAAAATATGTCCAAAATTGAGAGAAGCTCTATGATACAAACCTATTGAGTGCGCCATGGAGAGAAAAAGAAGGAAATTTACAATGAATGTGCATGCCAAATTTAGTATTGCTCTCTCCATCATTTTGTTATGTTCTTATAATAATGACATCCGACTAAAAGAGTACATTAAACGGAACAAAACAATATTCTGGTAGCACAAATTAAGGTAAGCATGTGGTTGTTTTTGTAGCTGCGCCATGGATAGGCAAACAAAAGTGAACTCAATAGCAATAAATGAAAGAACAGAATGGAGCTCTAAAACTTATCTGAATAAGCAAGTACTGCAAATCTGGAAACTAAGTTTGCAATTATTTATTGAGGCTAGAATAAAGGACAAAAAATATGAGGAAGTGTGAAAGCATGAGCTGCTGACCTAAACAAAAGCAGAAACATGAAATCCTGGCTGTTAACAGAACTATTATGAAACCTGGCATGCTGATTAGTGCTTTGACAGCAAGTAGACATAACAAAGCTGCATCAGACTTCAACCTGTAAAAAAATACAGCTGTAATAAACCCCCACAAAAGCAATGCAAAATGAAATTGGTTACAGATTTTAGGGCTGCACATAACTATAGGTCATTAGGATTTATTAATTTTGATAGAAAAGGAGATGTTTAGTAACAAATAAGATACAAAACTTTAATGGTGGAGCTCCCTCTAGTATTTCATAGGAACTATGATGGTCGAAACATAAACAACGGAGGTCTACATATTGCAATACTTATTTACCATTAAGGATGATGGGAGCAGGGGTTATAGCTAGAACTCTTGAAGGAAGAAAAGTGATGCAAGTTCAAACCATGACTACACTAAGGAAAAAGTTTATATCATACCACACAGAGGCCATGCATGTGGCTTGTATCAAACAGGTTCGATAGATAAACTTCGATAATACAATACGTTATGTGTAGCAGTCTATACTTTTGGACAAGGTAGGATCACTTGTACGTATTTATCTGAATAAATAAGCACAACAAATCCAGGGACTAATTCTACGGTCATCTATCTTAGACGGTCATAGATTGGGGCTGGAACAATGGGCACAAAAATATGAAGGGGAGCAAAACCAGTGTGCAAACCTGAACAACAGTGGAAGCAGGAAATCCTGGCTGCTAACAGAACTTTGTAGGATGTTGAATATTGATTTGGCAGCACCTATTTCAGTGACATGGTAATTTGTGTCATCCTAAACAAAAGATGGTTGATCTAGACAATGAAACCTAAAGCCTAAATATTTAAGTAGCCATCAGATGGAAATGTAAGTAGGTGATAAGTTGCATGTTTATGTAGCCTTCAGTTGGAAGCTGTGTTTTTTGCCCACCTCAGTTTTCATCTTAGTATAAGGAATGACAGGTGTATAGAAGAATTCAATAAACATGAACTGGCAAAGAAGATGCAAGCTGATCCATTCTTCTTACCTGCATGTGCTGTTGCATCAGTCTACCTGTTCCCCTCCTCTTTTGACGCTCTCCTAAGACTAACTATGACGCCTCCACTAAGACAGGCAGTTACAATAGCAAGTGAAGCATCCGTTGGTATATGATAACCTGGCATAAGTGGAAACTGGTAATTAGATGAGACAAAAGCACTTAAAAAACAACAGTATCACTTTGTATCCTGCTAACAAAGAGATATAGAGCAATATATGAACCTGCTCTTTGTTTCAAAAGGAATATATGAACCTGTTCAGGTATTGACCATTGACATTTGCAATATTTTTTTTGGTAACTGATAGTGGTGGACATTAGTGAACAACAAATATCCAATACCTCCAATTAGCAGTAGGACCTAACTTTCCCAAATGGGTGATGTAAACCTGGAGGGTTTGTTTGTTCTAAAGAAAGATAACAGAAAAAAATAAATGAAATAGAAAGGTAAGTAGACAATAGCCAAATAAACCTTTGAAAAGGAAGTGGGGCCTCACAACATTCTTATAAGTACCTAAGAGAATGAATCAACAATTTCTCAAATTGGATATAAGCTAACTTGTGTGTAAAAGGCCTTAGGACATGCAGAGGAGCTATATGGTTTCCCCTTGCCTTAGAAATCCATTGGTCAGGTGTCTATCATATTTAGGAAGCAAGGAGGTTCACAGAAGCAAGGCAACATGACAAGCACATGGTGTGTGCTAGAGTAGCAGGTCCTCTCACTGCACAATACAAATCAATTATAGTCGTATATAACAATCTAGACTAAATTAGTAATTCTATTGGCAGGTAGGAAATATTTCCAGATTAAAATTCATAGATGCTTCTATAAAAGAATGTTCAGATAGGAAGAATACTAAAGCTAATCATGTGCACTGTGGACAAGACAACCATATGAACTAATGGTTTTTATTTGTTAATTAAACTTGGACCACCTTTGTTAATTAAACTTGGACCACCTAATGGAAATACATGTGTAAGGAAAAAACCATAAAACAATGTAGCTTAAGACATGGCACTGCAGTTTCATTTTTGAACATATGAGTGCCTTCCACATGGAAACCCTACTCAAAGACAATAATAATCTTCAATAAAAGCACAAGCATGGGTACAAAAGGAAAAAAAAGGCAAGAGGAACACATAACCTGCATGCAGCTTGAAGCAAGCAAAGGGCCTAACTACCATATTTTTTTTAGCTCTGTAATGAGAGGATTAATGCACTTTCGAGTAACCAAAAAATACAAGAGCAAACGTATGTACTTCCAGGCTGCATGAATACTTAAATAAATAATGATGAAGTCATGGAACCTTCTTTGGGTCAACCAATCAATCAAGAGTAGAAAACAAAATTTTCTTTCAAAATAAAAAAAAGAGTAGGAAGGTGATATGTCTCGTCTCGTAAACAAATCAGTAGCATCATCATTCAACAGAACGGGAAGTCATGAAGGTAGCACTCCCATCTGATCTAATTCAGCTTCACAGATAAAAAACTGTTCTAATTCAGATTCAGATGAACTACAGATAAAAACGGGAATTCATTCCTGGGTTCTCCATCTTCACCTGGATGCCCAAACACAAAGAAACAGAGGGCTGCCAGGAGCAGTGCATACGCTTTAATTAATCAGGAGCATAATGGCCGGCCGGCTGGTCCTAGTCCTGCGTCTGCCGCTGCCCGTCCTAATTCTAGCAAAAGACAGCATCAAGCACAAGCTGGAAGAGTAGGAGAGGAGAAGAGTTCAAACCAACCAATAATTGGTGGATGGATACATCTGCCATGCCATCTACCTGTGGCCGGTGGATGTGGCCGATGGCGTATCCATGGACACTTCTAGTTCTTGCTCGACCGGCCTAGCCCTGATCTGAGCACGATGAACTGCTGCATCAGTTTTACTCCTCCTCCAGATCGAAGGGGAACGGGAAGGGATCTAACCCCTAACCCTAGGGCAAATGGTGGGCGTCACCTGCGAGGGAGCAGCGCGGAGAGGAGCCCGAGAGAGAGCCAGGAGAGGGGGCCCGGCGCCGTCCGCCAGCCGCGCCGCCGCACCGCCCGCCGCCGGCCGCTCCGCCCGCGCTGGCCGCCGCACCGCTGCGCCGCCGCCGCGCCGCGCCGCACCACCACCGCGCTGGCCGGCCGCCGGCCGCCTGCACTCCCTTTAGGCGATGGGGGAGGTGGAGGGGCGGCCGGCGCGCCTCCGCCGTCGTCGCCCTGCCCGGGTTGGGAGGACGGGGAGAGGAGAGATCGACGGGGGGGGGGAGAGGACGGAGGTTTTTTTTTTTTTTTTTTTTTTTGCCCGAACGCAGTATATATTTGGTAGCTGAGATAGGGGTTTTCCGTAAAAATTACATCCGGGCGGGTAAACGTAAAACTACCACGAATTCGGAATTTTTCCTTCTTCGGGTGTAGGAGATCGGGTAATACGGGGGATAAAAGGTAAAACGTCAAAACGGAATTACTGTTTACTGAGAATTTTCTAGACCGCGACGTGATTTGCTAAAAAGATAAGGTTTTTTTTGCAAAAAATCGGTGACGTGGGGTGGCTGCCCTTGGAGGGAGTCTCACCGGATAAAAGGTCCTCGGAATGCCATTGTTGTGTGATCTGGGCCGGTGTCCCTGATGACTTCAATGCCCATATGATAGAAGTGGAAGCCCAAGCTTGCCCGTCTTTTGTGCGGACTAGGTGTCCCCGATTCCTTACTTCAATGCCCATATGATAGAAGTGGAAGCCCAAGCCTGCTGTCTTTTGTGCGGACTAGAAAATGGAGCCTGGGCCGCGCTAATCGTCCTAGTCATGGGCGAACTTTTTGTGCTAGACCAAGTTGACCTATTGGGCCGGCTCTTTTGCACTCTTCTCTCTCCTCTCGAATAATAAATTATGAATCTATTAACATTAATTAACGGTTCTAATTTCTCTACACTTTGTATAAATGAACATGATGTTGTGCCAAATAGATAATTTTGCTTGGCTCACGAGCTTATCGATCGAGCCGAGAGCTCACTGTTCCGGATTTTAGCTTATATATGAAATAATACACTTATTTTCAAACCATTTGAGGTCTTGTTTAGATGTATTGGCTTGTCACAAATGTACATGTGTTATGGTGTAATATAGTTTAAGTTTCACTCCAACACATGTGAATTGGTGCCAAACCGAATACGTCGAAACAAGACATCAAGAGGGTTGAGTGGGATTAGGAAATTAGGGAAAAAAAAATTACAAGAAAAGGGGTAAACCGGACATTACTCAAATATAAATATAACCGAGCTATATCCGTTCATAACCGATGCATCTCTATTAGAGACTGTTTTGCAGTCGTAGTGCCCAAGAATTAACCAGCACTGGTGACAATGGCGCCTCGTTCCACTCAGACGGCTAAAAAAATTGTGTGCGGTTGTCCCCAAAGTCGGTCGCATCGCTGCATCCGCCATCCGTCCGCAGCAAAGGGCTCATCTGTCCTATTGCATTCTTTGCCTGTAAACAGTTTGCCCGGAAAGCGACGTTCGTCTCATTTTTGCTTCGATTCTAATGATCAAATTTGACTACACACTTGCTGTCACTATTCACCAGACCAGCCGTCGTCCAGACGGAGCATCCCTTTTTCTTCCTGCTGTATTGGCTGCGGGTGTTTGCAGAGAGCAGAGCCTCGCTGATAATAAGCGAGCCGGCGGGGACTGTGTGTGATTCCACTGTATTTTCTTAGGCACGTCTAGCTAGATTTCGTACCAGGACGGGCCACAGACGTTCAGGCCACTGCAGCCACCGGTACCGTCTCGTCCGACGCTGCGTCCACGGCTCGCCACAGCGCAGCCCACAGGCGACAGTAGTCATGGACGTGGAAGCAGCGGGCAAGGACGACTTGACGCAGCCAACAGGTCGCGGCAAGGGCAAGGTGATGCACCGCCTCCTGGTGGCGCTCAACTGCGGGATGCTGGCACTGGGCACCACGGTGGGGCCGCTCCTCACCCGCCTCTACTACGACAAGGGCGGCCAACGGGAGTGGCTGTCCGCGTGCCTCCAGTCCGTCGGCTGGCCCCTGCTGCTGATCCCCGTGGCGGCCTCCTACGCCGCGCGCCGCGCGCGCGACGACGGCGCCGCCCCCGTCCCGGTCCTGCTCACCCCGCCGCGCGTGCTGCTGGCCGCCGCTTGCCTCGGCGTCGCCACGGGCGCCGACAACTACCTCTACGCCTACAGCCTCCGGTACCTCCCCGTCTCCACCTCCGCGATCCTCATCTCGACGCAGCTCGCGTTCACGGTCTTCTTCGCGTTCCTCATCGTGCGGCAGCGGCTGACGCCCGCCACGGTGAACGCCGTCACGCTGCTCACGATCGGCGCCGCCATGCTGGGCCTCCACGTCTCGTCCGACCGCCCCAAGGGGTCGCCAGAGCAAAGTACTTGCTGGGCTTCGCCCTGACCCTCGCCGCCGCGGCGCTGTACGGGCTCATCCTGCCGCTGGTCGAGCTCGCGTACAAGCGCGCGGCAGGTGGTGGCCGTGCGGTGACGTACGCGCTGGTGATGGAGATGCAGCTGGTGATGGGCTTCTTCGCCACCGCGTTCTGCATCGTCGGCATGATCATCGACAAGGACTTCCAGGTGTGTGCCCACATTTCACTTTCACGTACATGTCGCCTACGTGCCACTTCTAATAGATTCACCAATCATTCAATCACCATTTAGTTTTTTTTTTTTTTTGAGATTAAATCACCATTTAGTTGGAACGACACGTTTTCGAACAACTTTCACCATGTTATTTACCCGCACGCTATACCCACGGAGGGATCCTCTTTATGAGCCAATCTCATGCTATCCCCTTTCGCCTTTCCCTCATGCACGCCGCCTGTCCCTCTCATTGTGTGCTAGTAGAAGAGAACTTGACAAGAGAGGAAGTGCCAGCGGGAACCATGTCGTCGCTGCTACTGGCCGTGAGTCCGTTGTCCGTTGCCCTTGCTAGGGGCAGTAGTCCACGGGCGGCGGCTGCGTTCCTGGTCGACGCCGAGCAATCGCCGCCGCGCGCTGCGTCCGTGCCCACGGGACGCTGCCACGCAGCGGGTCTCGTCGGGCGACGACATGGCGGTGCCGGGGGCATGATATGGTCGCAGTAAGTCATCACAACAAAATAGTCTCTGTCGGCCACGTTCAGGCAGAGAGCCCCTTCCCTGCTTGCTTACGTATACATAATTTTATTTTCTCTCTTTATATATTGATTAATGATTGATGAAAACTGCCGTGGATGACCAGTGCACTGATGGATAGCCTGATTTGCAGTACTTGCAGAGGAGACTTATCCATGTATATTAAACACCTGTGCTTTTTCTAAAATAGAATTCTAAGCACATCTGCATTGAGAAGACGTCTCTGGACTCTGGAGACCCGGTCGGCGTCATTGTTGCATTCAAAGTGTAGTGTAGACACTAGACTGCTAGCTCCAAACCTACCACGAGGCACGCGTGCTGGCATCTTAATCTTGTGCACAGACAGAGGCACACCACACGACTCGCCACGGCACGACCATAGACATGGACGTGGAAGCAAGCCATGGATCTCAGCCCACGCCCACGCGCAGCAAGATGATGCACCGCCTCTTGGTGGCCATCAACTGCGCGATGCTCGCTGTTGGCGTTACCGGAGGGCAGCTCCTGAGCCGCCTCTACTACAGCAAGGGTGGCCACCGGCAATGGCTCTCCGGGTGGCTCCAGACCGGCGGCTGGCCACTGCTGCTCCTACCAGTGGCAGCTTCCTACGTCCGTCGTCGTCGGCGAGCGCACGACCGGAGCACCCCGGTCCTGCTCACCCTCCTCACCCAGCCGCGCATACTGGTGGCGGCCGCCGGGCTCGGGCTGATCGCGGGCGTGGACAACTTCCTTTACGCCTGGGGCCTCGAGTTCCTGCCCGTCTCCACCTCCGCGATCCTCCTCTCGACGCAGCTCGTGTTCACGGTCCTGTTCGCGTTCCTCATCGTGCGGCAGCGGATGACGCCCGCCACGGTCAACGCCGTGGCGCTGCTGACGGTCGGCGCCGTCGTGCTGGGGCTGCACGTCTCCTCCGATCGACCCGCGGGCGTCACCGGGAGCCAGTACTGGCTGGGCTTCGCGCTTACCCTGGGCGCCGCCGTGCTGTACGGGCTCTTCCTGCCGCTGGTCGAGCTCACTTACAGGTGCTACGCCACTGCTGCGGGTGGCGGCGGCTGCGCCGTGACGTACGCGCTGGTGGTGGAGATACAGCTGGTGATTGGGTTCGTCGCCACCGCGTTCTGCACCGTCGGCATGGTCGTCAACAAGGATTTTCAGGTGCGTGATGATGCCCCCACGCGTACGTGTCGCCTACCATACGTTCCACTTCAGTTCTCCACTAGCCAGCACTTTGGGTTCGGGCAACAGCTCGACACAAACAGAGAGAGAGGGCTGTTTGACGCTGACAGCGAACTGCCTATTGAAGCTGCACAGGCCATCTAGCAGAGATATTACTGCGCAGAGGCGCCAGCCGTATCGCGCGCGCACGTTCTAGATCGCGTAATATAAAGCTTGTGCCCCGCCGGCGACGTGTACCCCTCAGCAACTCGCGGGCTCCCGTGGCTCAGTGTTGGTGTGTTGGTTTGAGGTTGCAATTTCGCGGCCGATTCGACAGGTCTTTGCGGTTGGGCTTTAAGGAGGCTGAAAGGATGGCCTCTTCGGTTTCCATGGTAATGAATAAAGATGGGCCGGCCCAGAATGCACGTGGGCCGATTTCTGTGCCGGACCGGCCCAGAAAGCACGAGGAATAGTACAACACCAGTCCGCCCGATGCCCACCACTCCAAGCAGAGAGAGAGATGGTGGGAATGGGAGGTAGCGCCCGCGCCGCAAGACGTTGGAGCAAGTGGCCATCTCGGCGAGCGCGGAGAGGCGGGGTGCGGGCGGCAAAGCGGCAGCCATCTCGATGGCGGCGGCGGGACGACGGGTGCCTCTCCGATGGCGGCGACGGGACGACCGGTGCCTCTCCTCCGTGGGGGCGGAGCTGGCGATGGAGAGAGCTTGGGGCGAGGGCGACGCAGGGGTGGTGTCGATCTCGAGCAAGATTGCCGGGCGGTTGCGGGATGTGTGGACCTTGAGGTCCTCGATCGACAAGCGCTGAGAGATTAGGACGGAGAGAGTGCAGCTGTGAGTTGTGCAGGTCTCTGGATTTTCTTTTTTGAGAGGGTCTGTGGACTTTAGCAGGCCAGGAGTGGAGCGTGGGAACTATTGCTTAGCACACAATTGTTTGGCAGGCTGACCAGATCTTGCTTAAAAAAAAATCAGGCTGGCGATAACGGGCCACCACCGGGCCTTTCAATTAATATCGGGCGTGCCGGGCTGGCTCGCGTGCCTTGGGATCGCCCGTGTACGGCCCACACCGGGCACCGGGCTGGCCGGAACCCGTTTTTCGTGTCGGGCCGTGCCGTGGCTGGCCAAAAACGCTTCGTGTCGGGCCACCATGCCTCGTGCTTTCTGCACAGGTTTACGTGTGCTTTTTGACATGGGGCACTTGCAGAAGCTAAGCGCCGACTCGTCGCTTAAATAGACACTGTGCAACAGACAAGGAGCAGTAGGACAGCATGGAGTTCCGTTTCTACGCTAAACAGTCTGAAACAGACTTGAATCTGAGTTCTATTTTTACGGTAAACATTGTGCAGCGAATTTGAATCTGAGTTCCGAGGCTAATGACAGCATTAAGTTCTATTTGTATGGCAAACAGGGCGTTACAGATCTTGGATCTGAGTCCGACCTCTTTGGTTTCCATGGTAATGGATAAAGATGGGCCTGTGAGCCGTCACTACTTGTGCTTTTCTGACGTTAAGTGGACCTTTGAAAAACTATCAACGGTCCACGCACGCCATATAGGTACTCGGCAGTGGCGGAGCTAGGGGGCTTGCCCCCCACCCCCCACCCTAACATTGGAACAAAAAAATTTATTAGAGCATGTTAATAGTAGAGCTAAATGTTTGGCTATAAGTCAGTAGTAATAAGAGCCAATCTATACAATAACTAGTCTCTTAGTTGGCTACAAAATTTCTTTATTATTATTTGTTTTCTCTTTTCTTTCCTATTCCTCCTCACATCCATATCTATTGGGACCCACTGTCTATGCATCCGTGTCGAGCTTGGTGCTAGAACAAGAGCAAGCTCTTTTTCTCTCTCTTCTCTTCTCTCCTCCACGCCATTAAAATTGCTCTTCGGCTTGGTTTATAGCCTATTATTGTATATCGCTCTTAGTATAATCTATAATTTTTCCTTTCTAATAATGTTGAGCTTGGCTTGAAAAATTTCCTCATGGGCAAGTCCTTTGTTTGTGATGGCAAGTTGCTTGTTTTTTTTTTTTTCTATTTTTAGCTTTCCTTTTATAACATCGAGATAATAGTTGCTAACATATTGAGAAGCACCAAAAAAAAAACTTTGTTCTTGTTCTCGTTTGTTCTTGAGCAGCCGTGAGCAAGTTTGTCGGATAGACTTTCCATCTCACATAATTTAATACTTTTTACTTATATTAAGAGTGAGATTATACAAAATTCTTGTCTTATAATACACCTATTAATATCTTCTAGATAATATAATAATATAAAACACAACTAGGTTATATAAATCATCATCACTGAAATACCGAAGTTGGTATTCAAGACTTACAAAGTCACCCTAGGCGTCTTTTGTCAACCGACATGTCACTTATCACTAAAAAATACCTTAAATACATATAAGAAATTGCTAGCATCCGTTGATGTCAATGAACTAACCTGCATGCGGACACTATAAGGAACCTAACGAGTTGAGTTGCACTTAATTTTTATATGTTGGTTTTGACCCGACCCTCCCTAAGTATAATTTCAGGCTCCGCCGGTGGTCGGTACTCCTAGAGTACGTACTGTCATCTCCTTAATATACTCAGAACCTAATATATGCAATTGACGTTACATGAAGATTTTCCATCTTTTTTTCCGTGAGCCTACGAGCGTATTGCAGACACATATATGAGCGGCTCATCGTAGCACGGTGAAAGCGCCTCTGAATCTTTCTGAAAAGGGTTAAACAAGTATGAGGAAGGGCATTTCGGACATTTCTCATTTTGTTGCTTCTACCGTCCTAACTAGTTGGGTTTTGCAGATTAGAGAGGTGATAGCTAGTTAGAAATATTAGTTACAGCCGGTTGTTAGCTGCAAGGTTTTTTTAGCCTTCTCATATATTGGTAGTTCTTCATTATAAATACATAGTCTACTTGTCACTCTCAAAAAGTTTGTTGGTTCTTGTGTCTAGGCCGACCGTAAGATTACAACCCGTTTTTTTTTCCTCTCTTCTCCACTTTACCATTTAGTTGTACATGCTCTTGAGGACTTTTGATTAACTTTTTTTTTTTTTAGAAAGGGATTGGATTTCAGTAAAATATAACCCCTTTTACAATCAATATCTCAATATAAAGTAAAATTACATTAAAGTACGCTACTACACCTGTTTAGATCTTTTACGAGTAAAAAATTAGTCAACTATATAGTTTTTTTTATAACAAACAAACTTTATTAAATTAGCAAAGACGAAAACCGATAGGTGGGAAACATTGTCCCACACTACATGATCAAGAGCTTCCGACAGGCAGCTCGAGATATGAGAAACATTATGGCATGTAAATATTACATTTAAATTTGCATTATACTGCGGCCGAGCCCGATTAGCTAAAACATGAGCAGTTGTATTAAGCGTTCTTGAGATCTTGAAGACTTTGTAGCTTCTTCCATGCCCAGCGTAACAAGCACAAACCCAGCGTGTGTTATAGATTTATCTTTCTCCTCTCATTTCACGGCTTATACCCCTTAAAAAGGTAGAAGTCTCCCCTTTCTGAAGGGTCAAACAGTCTCATGTTCGATTAAGTAGTACATACTCCCTCCGTCTTGGTTAAGAAAGTTGTTTTGGACAAGGATTGTGTCCAAAATTAGAAATATAAATTATCAATATTTTTAAGTTGTTGAGTTTGTAAATATGAAAATTATATGAATATGTTTATCTTAAAATACTTTCATAAAAGTATGCATATATCACATTTCCATAAATATTTTCATACTACCAAGAGGTCAAAGTTTGCGTTTTTTGAAGAACATGTCGTTGTCCTAAACGATGTTTGATTAAGTAGTATATACTCCCTCCGTATTGGTTAAGGAAGTTGTTTTGGACAAGGATTGTGTCAAAAATTGGAAATATAAATTATCAATATTTTTAAGTTGTTGAGTTTGTAAATATCAAAATTATATGAATACATTTATCTTAAAAATACTTTCATAATAGTATGCATATATCACATTTGCATAAATATTTTCGTACTACCAAGAGGTCAAAGTTGTGTTTTGAAGAACGTATCGTTGTCCTAAACGATGTTTGATTAAATAGTATATACTCCCTCCGTATTGGTTGAGGAAGTTGTTTTGAACAAGGATTGTGTCAAAAATTGGAAATATAAATTATCAATATTTTAAGTTGTTGAGTTTGTAAATATCAAAATTATATGAATATATTTATCTTAAAAATACTTTTATAAAAGTATGCATATATCACATTTTCATAAATATTTTCATACTACCAAGAGGTCAAAGTTGCGTTTTGCTTTCAAGAACGTGCCGTTGTCCTAAACGACTTCTTTTTTTACCAAGACGAAGGGAGTATATAAAAATACTAAAATTTATCATGTGTCTATTAAGTATCATTAAATTAATCATACAACATATTTTCATCATAAATGATATAAAGCTGGTAATATTTCCTACAAATTTATTTAAACTTGAGATTTTTGTATTCTCAAAAGGTTGAGATTTTTACTCTATAAAAAACATAAGGCGTGCTACATTTGAGAGTAGAATCGGCAAGAGGACAAAATTAAGAACATATTCCTGTTGGATATAAATGCAATAGTAAAATATTTTTGGCGACCCTTTCGATCGTCACAAATGAAAACAAACTCAGCAATAGTTTAAGAAAATCACACTTCCCTGGGTGCTTTGCACACGTAAATAGGATCCCGGTCACAAAGGAGTGAAATCAATCCGCTGCGGGCGTCGACATCGTTGTACCCAAAGCACCGTGCTAAGATTCCAACTCATCCTGCTGCCGTATCATGTGCGAGCTGCACATGCTCGATGCCAATGGCGGTCTCGGCGGCGCCGACGGGAGGCCATGCTGGTGAGCGACAAGCGTTCCGTGGAGGCCCGTTAATATTCTGCACGGCATGCCATGCGGGTTAGCGTCTGGCCACCAACAGCCCGCTTGCAAGTTGAGATTCCACACATAAGGCAGGCCTCACACACCAGTCATCCTCGTGTGCGTCATTGCGATACATAGTCTATTGTCTTTCTCAAAAATTTATTGGTTCTTATGTGCCTAAGCTGACTGCAAGATTATGACCTGTTTCTCATCTCTTCTCTTCTCCACCTCACCATTTAGTTATTTTTTGAACGTAATAGCAAGAGCTTTGTCTTTTAATTAAGAGAATAAAATTGGTCTAGTTTTTAAGGAAAAACCAGGCCTAAAAACCTTACACATGCACAGATCCTCCCAAGATCACAAAAGCCCGAAGACTAACCCACAACAGTCCTCCTACACACAATTCACCATTTAGTTATACATGCTCTTAAGAACTTGAATATAACTTAGCCCATCTGTTTAGATCTTTGGAGAGTAAAAAAAAATAGTCAACTAGTTCTTAGTCTAGATCTTACCAAGGACTAAAATATCCTACATAGTCTAAATAAACTCGAAAAACGATTTTCAAGGTTGATCACTCACCGTAGCAAGCACAAGTCGAGCGTGTTATAGATTTGTCTTTCTCCTCTCATTTCACGGCTTATACCCCTTAAAAAGAAGTATTCCATCCGTTCTAAATTCTAGTTCATTTTGGCTTTTCTAGATACATTAATTTTGCTATGCACTCTAGTTATATACTATGTCTAGATACATAGTAAAAGAAATGGATTTAGAGAAAAGTTAAAATGAACTACAATTTGGAACGGAGGGAGTAGAAGTCTCCGTTTTCGAAGGTTCAAACAGTCTCAGGGTTGATCAAGTACATATAAAATATACTAAAATTTATGATGAGTCTATTAAGTATCATTAAATTAATCATAAACATATTTTCATCATAAAACATATAAAGCTGGTACTATTTCCTACAAATCTATTTAAACTTGAGATTTTTAACTTCACAAAAAGATGAGATTTTTACTCCATAATTAAAAATATATTTTCATCGCCTCTTAATGTGCTACATTTGAGAGTAGAATCGGCAAGAGGACAAAATAAGAACATACTCCTGTTAGATATAAATGCAATAGCAAAATATTTCTAGTGATTTTGAAATTGCGACCCTGAAAAAAAAACTCGCTAATAATTTAAGAAAATCATACTCCCCTGCGGGCGTCGACATCGTTGTACCCAAAATTCCACACATTGTTGTAAAAAAAAAAAAAAGATTCCACACATAAGGCAGGCCTCACACACCAGTCATCCTCGCGTGCGTGATTGCCTCTCGCTCGCGCGGGCAGACGCAGACGCGCGCAGGCAGAACCAGCCACAGCGCCATGGATGTAGAAGCGCGCAAGGACGCGCCGCCCACGCGCGGCACGGCGATGCACCGCTTTCTGGTGGCGGTCAACTGCAGCATGCTGGCGCTGGGAGCCACCATCGGGCCGCTCCTGAGCCGCCTCTACTTCAGCAAGGGCGGCCACCGGCAGTGGCTGAACGCGTGGCTCGAGACAGCCGGGTGGCCGCTGCTGGTGGTCCCCGTGGTGGCGTCGTTCGTCGCCCGCGCGCGCGCGACCGTGGTGCGCCGGTCCTGCTCACTCCGCCGCGGATCCTGCTGGCCGCAGCGGCGCTCGGCGTGGCCACGGGCGTGGACGACTTCATCTACGCCTACGGACTCGCGTACCTACCCGTGTCCACCTCAGGGATCCTCATCTCGACGCAGCTGGCGTTCACGGTGTTGTTCGCGTACCTCGTGGTGCGGCAGCGCCTCACGGCCGCGTCCCTGAACGCCGTGGCGCTGCTGACGGTGGGCGCCGTCGTGCTGGCCCTGCACGTCTCGTCGGACCGGCCCCCGGCGTGACCCGGGGCCAGTACTGGCTGGGCTTTGCCCTGACGCTCGGCGCCGCCGCGCTCTACGGCCTTGTCCTGCCACTGGTGGAGCTCGTGTACAAGCGCGCCGCGGGCGGGGGCTGCGTCGTGACGTACGCGCTGGTGGTGGAGATGCAGCTGGTGTTGGGGTTCTTCGCCACTGCGTTCTGCACTGTCGGCATGGTCATCAACAAGGATTTCCAGGTGAGTTGTCACATGTGGCTCATCCTGCTACTCCTATACGCCTTCCACCTGTCGCCAAGTAGTTTCACTGCTGCTACTACTTCTACGTCTATCAGCTGGACGGACGACGCTGCAGCTGGAGAAGCTGCACGTTGTCGATCATATACGTACTTGGTACTCCTAGGAGCACGTACTGTCATCTCCATGACTATACTCGTACCTGATATATACAGTTGACGTTAACATGAAACCTTTTTGCGTGATTATTACTGAGCCTACGAGCATACTGCAAAAACATGTATGAGCGGCTCCGCGTAGCACGGTGAAAGCTCCTCTGATTTCTGAAAGGGATAAATAAGTAGGAGGAAGGGCACTTTGGACATTTTGTATTTTGTTGCTTCTATCCATGCTAAGAACATGCCCAAGAGACTAGCCAAATAGTTTTATAAAACTAAATTTAGCTATTATATAAAGAAAATACATCCTTAGGGACATCTCCAAGAGACTAGCCAAATGGCTCTCCAAGCCAAATTTTGGCTACTCAACACTAAAATAGCTCTCCAATAGACTAGCTATCCAACTCGCCAAGCCATTTGGCTCTCCGATTGGCCCCTTCGCTAGCCAACTTTAGCTAGCCACACTAGAAGATGAGAAATGGATAGTCCGTTGGAGTGAGATTCTTAATATAGAGTGTAATCTTTTATGGAGAGACAGATAGAGAGTCTCTTGGAGATGCTCTACATAATTCTCTAAATTGGCTAGCTCTCTATCCCTCCACCCCCGTTCCCTATTCTTGGAGTGCCAACCTCACTAGCCATCTTTTACATAGTCTCTTAGAGTACTCTAGTATTTTGTTATCAACTCTACTTTAGAGAGTAGCTCAAAAACAGTAAATTTTGGTAGTCTTTTTAACTAGTCTCTTGGGCATGCTCTAACTAGTTGGGTTTGGCCAATTAGTGAAGTGACAACTAGTTAGCATGGTGAAAGCTCTTAGGGACTTAGTAGAACTTAGCCCACCTATTTAGATCTTTAGAGAGTTGGTCAACTAGTTATTAGCCCGATCTTACCCAGGCTATATCATCTAAAAATGATTTTTTTTTAAAAATATAGGTCTCTCTTTCCAAAAGGTCGAACAGTCTCAGGTTTGATCAAATAAATGTATAAAGATACGGTGTTAATTTCACTACTACACGTTTGAACTTTTGTGGCGGTTTTTTTAACCGCCACCGAGCTAGGGTCACCGAAAATCAACGATAACGGTGGCGGTTTTCTCACAGCCCAAAACCGCCACGGAAAATCCAGGGAAAAAAAAAGAAAAACCCGCATCCAGGCCCATGGGCCTAGATCTCGGGCCATGCCGCCGGGTCGCCACATGCATTTGCCGGGGTCATGTCGCCGGGCGGCGCCCATCGGGCCGCCGGCGCTTGATCCGGGCGGTTGGTGGCCGGATCCGCGCTTTGGGGGATCGGAGGCCGGATCCGCCCTGGCTCCTCCGCGATGACGACGAACTTCGAGCGCCGCCGGGCTCTCCGCGCGTGAGACGCCGCGGGCTCCCGTGACGCCGCCGCGCCGCCGCCGGATCTCTCTCGTGCCGTTGCCGCTTCTCCCGCGCCGACGCCGGATCTCCCGAGCCTCCACAGAGCCCGAGCGCCGCCATGACCGCCGGAGCTACGCCGCCGGCCCCGCCGCCATGCTAGATCTCCTCTCGCCGCCGCCGGTTCTCCGCTGGACCGTGAGAGGCGCGGCTTGGATCAAGGGAGGGCGCCGAGTCCGGCTTGGGAGAGGAAGAGGTGTCGCTCGGGAGAGGAAGAGGTGTCGGCCTCGGCGCGCCGACCGAACGAGAGAGAAAGTGTGAGAGAAAGTTAGGGTTAGGTTGAGGGAGTGAGTGTTTTTTTATATGGTTAAGGTGGTAGTGGGTGGTTTGGGCCTATAGATATGGGTCGTTGGGCCTTATTAACCACCACGGTTAATTGATTTATCGTGGCGGTTATAATAACCAAATCACGCAGTTAATTGAAAATAACCGCCACGGTTAATCGTAGATTAACCGTGGCGGTTTTTTAAAACCGCCACGGAAAATCAATTCTAAATGTTGTGTAAAATCATTTGTGTAGTAGTGTTTTCAGGATCTAAACACGCCCTTGTAAAAAATGAGCACAAATGAAGTTAAGTTAGATTTTTCATGGTGACTATTATTAATTGCCGACTTGACACGAAAGTACTCGTAATTTTATCTATGTTTCGTCTTTCTAATGTGCTTTGTAATATTATCTAATAGTGTTTTGTATGATTTAATTATCTAGAAGATATTAAAAGGTATATGTGACAAGATTTTTGTTATATTCTCTATCTTAATATAAATAAAAATCATGGATTTATATTAGTAAAAAAATTTGCTTGAAATGTTAGGGGCCATGGCCCTCATGGCCGCCCCCCTTCCCGCCCGCCTTTGTTTTCGCCGACACATTGCACACGATCGCGATGACGAATGTTTGCCTCTCGTGTCCCCGGGCGCAAATGGACATCATCGGCACAAATGAGAGGCCGCGACGGTGTCATCCAACCCTTGCGCCTCTGTCTTGCATCGTGAACACATCTTGTCGCCGATCGCCGATCTCCACGCCGAAGGTCATGCCATTGGCCGACAGACCTTGGGACCCCATGTCCCGCGAGGTTGGCGTGTTGTCAATGCCAGCCTCGTCGACTATCGCTACTCAAGATGGCGAATTATAGGAAAGTGTAGTGCATCCTGAGCCTGTGCTTGCCGTGGACCGTTTCTTAGAGGTCCGCCTTGGGCCTTCGACTCTATGCTAGACGAGGTGGAGGCTTAGCTGTTTGAAAGGCCACCTCATACGGGTTTTAGATGTCAGAATGTGTCCGAGGCGGCCCCGAGGTGGACATGTGTCTCTTGGGTCTAGACATCTGCAGCTCGGACCGCACCCGCTAAGGCCCGCTTTCTTGGAGTTGGAACAAAGTTGGGGGATCCCTACCCCGGCCTAGGGCGACATCCCTAGCTACCAACAAGATGCGCATTTAAGCGGCTCGGGCATGCCGGGTCGCTGATAGTGGAGCCGCCCGACGCAATGGCTAGAATGTTGATCGATGACTTCATCGCTGCATCCAAGAAGCCGCCACGCCGCCTATCTTGTTGTCGCCTCCACGGCTTAGGGCGAACACGGGCGGCCGTGGGAGCGGAGAGCGAGAGCTGGACGACTCAGCTCATCCCCAAAAAGGAGCGCTAGGCTTGCCGCTAAAAGCAGTTACATGGAGCCGGCCGGAGGCTCGTGAGCCAAAAAGGTGTTGATGAAACGACTAGGATTAGGGGTGGAGACTGACCGAGCTGATGAGGCGCCCTTTGACGAATTCCGCATCGCTTTCACACCCCTCTTGACCGGCAGAGACGTGGGAAGCAATGGAGACCTACTTCTTCTGCCCGGTGTGACGAGCCTAGACGGTGCTTTGCTACCGGTTTGGTCGCGATTTTCCTTATGTAATCGTCTCCAAGGAATCCAGTAGCCAGGTGATAAAGTGTGCGTGTATTACAAAGGCTCCTCGGTTGCGTGATCACGCACGGTTCTATTGAAAACTATTTTCTCTTAATGAAACACGGGTGAATGGACCAATCGAGAGAAAATAACACACTTTCCATCGTCGCATATGAAAACAAAATCGGCAATAGTTTAAAGAAAATCACACTCCCTGGGTGCTTTGCACGTAAATAGGATCCCGGTGGCACACAGCTCGCGTCTACAAAGGAGTGAAATCAATCCGCTGCCGGCGTCAACATCGTTGTACCCAAAGCGATTCCACATCTAAGGCAGCCCTCACACGCCAGTCACCCTCGTGTGCGTGATTGCGTCTCGTTCTCGCGCGGGCAGACGCAGACGTGCGGAGGCAGAGACAGCGGCAGCGCCATGGACGTAGAAGCGCGCAAGGATGCGCCACCCTCGCGCGGCACGGCGATGCACCGCTTTCTGGTGGCGCTCAACTGCGGGATGCTGGCGCTGGGAGCCATCGGCGGGCCGCTCCTGAGCCGCCTCTACTTCAGCAAGGGCGGGCACCGGCAGTGGCTGTCGGCGTGGCTCGAGACCGGCGGGTGGCCGCTATTGGTGGTCCCCGTGGTGGCGTCGTTCGTCGCCCGCCGCGCGCGCGACCGCGGTGCGCCGGTCCTGCTCACTCCGCCGCGGATCCTGCTGGCCGCCGCGGCGCTCGGCGTGGCCACGGGCGTGGACGACTTCATCTACGCGTACGGACTCGCGTACCTCCCCGTGTCCACCTCCGCGATCCTCATCTCGACGCAGCTGGCGTTCACGGTGTTCTTCGCGTTCCTCGTGGTGCGGCAGCGCGTGACGGCCGCGTCCCTGAACGCCGTGGCGTTGCTGACGGTGGGCGCAGTCGTGCTGGGCCTACACGTCTCGTCGGACCGTCCCCCGGCGTGACCCGGGGCCAGTACTGGCTGGGCTTCGCCCTGACGCTGGGCGCCGCCGCGCTCTACGGCCTCGTCCTGCCTCTGGTGGAGCTCGCGTACAAGCGCGCCGCGGGCGGCGGCCGTGCCGTGACGTACGCGCTGGTAGTGGAGATGCAGCTGGTGATGGGGTTCTTCGCCACCGCGTTCTGCACTGTAGGCATGATCGTCAACAAGGATTTCCAGGTGAGTTGTCACGTGTGGTTCGCCTGCTACTTCTATATGCCTTCCACCTGTCGCCGAGTAGTTTCAACGTAGCTCCAAGTCCCAGCGAAACGATAACCAGATACAACCAAACTCCTGTATGCTGACGTAGTACGTAGTAGATGTCCATTTGCAATGATTCAAGTGCCGTCTTGGTGCCAAGATTGTTGTGGGAACACAGGATCCGGAATGGCACCATCTTCCCCTAGTTTTCCCGTGTTAAAAATAGAGATTTTGAACCATATCTCCGGCCTCTCCGTTTAGATGGCAAATTTTTTTGCCAAAAATTTGCTACTTTTTTTCAACTCTCTCCATCACATCACATTAAATACACGAAAAGACATATGTTCGGAATAGTAAATGTTGGTAAAAAAAACTAATTACACAGTTACATTTGTACATCACGAGATCGAATCTTTTTGAGTCTAGTTACGCCATGGTAGGATAATATTTACCACAAACAAACGAAACGTCTTCTGCGAGTGCTACAGGAGTTGAAAAGTTACTTTTGCAAATTTTTTGCCATCTAAACGTGGCCTGAATCGCATGCACTAGAATTCGCGTCTTGTTTGACCGTCCGTTTGCATGGTTTGTTGTTAAACTTAAACCTACCAACATGGATCACATGAAACTGACAAGACCAGTGCACGGCCTTAATCAGCCGGTTCGTAACGGCACGATGCCAGATCTTGCCGGCAGGAGCAGGATTCGCAACAGTGGCCAGCAGCGCCTCACGCCACTGTCCGAATCGTCTGGCCCGGTCTTCATGCTGCAAATCGCCAATAGTGGATCGATGAGTGGAAAGGGCCAGCGACTCGCGACTCGTCAGGCGCCTGGCACTCGTGCCTGTCAGCCTGTGGCGTGCGTCTGTTTCAGAGCCTGTCGCTGTGTATATTTCTTAGCGCGGATCTCCATCAGAGTTTTATTAGTGCTAAAATTCTTCACGTAGAGAGAGGAACAGGGCGAAAGGGGCGCAAAGCTGTCCATTTCGTTCCGTAGGAATCAAAATTATTGATGGTGCCTCCTGTGGCTATGACAAAGATCAAGGCTGGAAAGGCAAATAAGCTCGTCCGTTGAATCCTTCCACCTTTGATGATGGGCATGCCATTGCGTCTTCTCAGTGCTTTCTGTTGTCTGGATGCTCTTCAATTCTTCATGATAGAGTACTAGAAACTTAGACAAGCTTTGCGTTTTGATTCTGACTCAACTTGGGATTGGGACTGTGCACTACTTGCAAGGTACTCCTATGTACCGCGGGGGATTTTTTTTTTTTCTCGAACACGACTTCACGTGTTATTTTCATTAAGCGAAAAAGCCAAGACCGGCTAAACAAAGACAAGACAACACAACATACACCACAAGACACGGACAACACAACGACCACAGAGAAAGTGGCCACAAACAACACAGGCAGAACAGCTGCCAAAAGCAAGAAAGAGACCACCACACCGAGCTACACAACTCAACTACTACAGGTGATATGCATAATCGCTAGGTCAATACTCAGGAGACACCAACCAGATCGGAGAATAGAAGTTCAGGTCGCCGGCGCTCAAGCGATAGATCATCGAGGGGGCGTCACACACTCGGCAGCGACTGCCCGAGGTGGATCCGTGTGTGCCGCCGGTGGCCCTTGGCCAGCAGCGGCGACGACGATAACAATGGCGTCAACCTCCGAGACGGATCCGGGCCGAGCGCGACGTCGGTGGCCCACGACCAAGCAACGACGACGGCGACGACAATGGCGTCCACATCCAAGCGTGCCAGGATGACAGCGAAGCGCCCAAAGGTACCACGCCGTCTCGTTGGCGAGCTGCAACACCACAATGCCAAAGGGGACGCAACCAGGATAAGCGGTGGAGATCTTCGCCCGAACCCGACGCCGGTGGCCCTCGGCCGATTAACGACGACGGAGGCGACGAGAGGCATCAACCCTTGAGTAAGAGGGCCCAGATCGACAGCAGAGCGGGCAGGAGTGCCGAGGCAACGATGGAGACTCGGGGCGGAGCTGCATGGCGGCGCAGGAGCTCAGCGGGTTCAACGGAGCCTTCAGGAAGGAAGTGACGCCCACGGGCGCCAATCCGCGTTGAAAGCACCCGCCGGAACTTTCGTTCCTCGAGCCCGCCGACAAAGACCAGAAGACGACGCCTTCAGAAGGTGATGACATGGGGCACCACCGTCGCCCAAGGCAGCTTGGGAGGAGGGCTTTCGCCCCATCACCGCCGACCGCGACGCCGCCGCCTCCATCACCCACGGCCATGCCCGCCCGCACCGCTGCCCTTGGCCGGCGTCGCTGAACAGAAGCCCCCACCGGCAAGGTGGCCATGCCGCCCCGTCCTTCCACCCACCCACCGGTGGGGAGGGCGGCGCCCGCCCCCGCGGGCGCTGGAGTCGGGGGGGGTGCCCGTGATCCGACGAGTGGACCATCCCCGCTACCCACACGACGAAGAGGGAGCCAGGCCCCGGACGCCGTTGCTGCAGGTCATCCCGACGTCCGCCTCGGGCGGGGAGCAAACGCCGCCGCCGCCGCCAAAACCCTGGGGGCGTCGGGCCGCCACCACCTGAGACACCGGGAGGTAGCGGATCAACCGCGGGGTCGATCCGCCAAGGAGGGGGCGGATGGACCGGGCGGCGGCGGCGGCGAGGAGGGAGGGGAAATCATAGTGTAGTGACTGCCATGAGTTGCCCATGACTAGCGCCATTGTTCATGTGTCGTGCCCCCCTCTCCCGAGATGGCTTTATTCCCAATCAAATTATCTGAGGTACACCCGACGAGCAATGTAATTCAAAAGGGCATTTTTAGCGAATCATTTGCTAGCTCATTAGTGGAAATATATAGAAAAATAAAACAGAAATAGCTAGCGAATCATCTGGTCTCTTACTAACCGATCGAAATGCGCCAGATATGAATCCGAATGCGCGATGTCTCTTGTCGGCATAATCGATGCGGTAGGTGTGAGCCTAAGCTCCTCCACTAACAATGGCTTCTATCAATAGATAGAGCATACAAAAGGACGGATCACCAGCACACGCACTAGGACTCAAGGGGGGCCCTTGCCCTTCAACATGGGTTGGCTAGCTAGTGCCATACATACTTCCATTTCATCATCATCTAAAGGCGACGACGATGATTGAAGAAAGCATCAGTGAGGAGTGACTGTGCTCTGGTCACCTACCTACCACCACAGATGCAACCGTTTCACCGAGGATCGCACTTCGCAGTTCAAACTTCAAACTTTGCGTCCTGATGGTATATAAAGCTGATTTATTTATATACATACGCACACATAAAGCTGATGATAGTGTGATACTCTGATAGAGATAGCAACAGGAATGCAATGTAGGCAGTCGTGAATGTAGGGCAGTTCAAGATCAGCACTTCTTCTTCGTCTTCTTTTTCTACTTTTTGGAAAAAGATCTCTTAGTTGCCACTTGCCACATGACAAATTAATTTTTTCAAGGATAAAGAAGATCATACTTTTGTCCAAACACTTCCCCTTTCTTTTTTATATATCTTTTACACACATGGATAGCTGCATGATGCACTCACTGCACACAGTAACTTAAACCTCTGCATAGATCTCCATTCACCGGCCTGATAACTATTTTAAAACCATTGCTCACTCTGTCGTTGTCATGGCGATTGCAGGCGATCCCGAGGGAGGCGAAGCAGTACGAGCTGGGGGAGGCCAAGTACTACACGGTGCTGGCGTGGTCGGCGGTGCTGTGGCAGTGCTTCTTCCTGGGCGCGGTGGGCGTCATCTTCTGCGTGCACACGCTGCTGGCGGGCATCCTCATCGCCGTGTTCATCCCGGTCACGGAGGTGGCCGCCGTCATCTTCCTCCACGAGAAGTTCAGCAGCGAGAAAGGCGTGGCGCTGGTGCTCTCGCTCTGGGGACTCGCCTCCTACTCCTACGGCGAGTGGAGCGAGGCCAAGAAGGCCAAGAAGAAGAAGAGGGAGGCCGGCGCCGCCGCGGACGCCCAGCCGCCGCCGGCCCCATGATCATACGTGTACTGTGCTGTGCTGCTGTGGACGTACGTCCGTCGTCGTCGATCTTCAATTCCCCGCTCGCTGTATTGTCTGTATATGTGTTCTGATTGCGGCCGTGTGTTCGTGTGGATAATGGTGGTCCTGAGTCGTCGTCATCAGTCGTGTCACCTGCAGCTGTCGCATGTGGTGCATTACGTACAGCATATGGTGCATGGAGGTACCGTGGCAGTACCACGTTCCGACAGTAAGCTACTGTACGTTTGTAGTCGTAGCAAATGGATTGGCGCGCAGTTCTTGGGCCAAAATCCCAAGAATGATCTGATCTGAATTCTGAACGAGTATAAAAAGAAGAAATGTCTGTTTCTGTGTTCATTTCTGTTGCTACAGTCGTGTCACCTTGCAGTCTGAATTCTGATCTTGCATTTTTATCGTTATCGGCAACAGGCCACAATTCGACGCACCATGGCAAGATGCCACCATGGTCTCTGCCCTCTGAGATGGGCAGTGCCGCAGTGCGTATTCAGCGGTCGTCGGTTCCCCAAGGGCTAAGGATAATCGGATAAGGCAGGGATCTCCTGGGAGTGGGACGATGTCACGAATCACGATGGACTGCATCGCCGCCGAACCTCTTCGGCTGCAGCCGGCGCTCTCGTTGTCCATGTGCCCACGGCGTGCACGGATGTGACGCCATAATGGATCTACTCCGGCCTAGTACGTCGTGATCCAGTGAGGTCAGCCAAGTGTCCTGGGAGGAAATGCACCGGACCGGACTGCTCAGCAATGAGTAGAAACAGGCACCCAGAGCAACTTGATGGATTGGTGGGAGAAACTTGGTGGGACGTCCTAGCTATAGTGAATCCATCCAAATAGGCTACGTTGGACTTTGAAAATATTTTTTAATTCATAAATTTGTTGGTACATCGTAGGTCAATAATACACATGTGGAATCCTTAATGACAAAGTACCTGTTGAAACCCAGTGGTCTAATACATGGTAAAATTTCAGACTTTTCTAGAAGTGACCGAACTCTGGCGACCAGACCGTCCGATCATTCTTCGTGCGTCTGGTCTAGCGTCCGATCGTCAGGTGTGTGTGGACGCGATTTCAGAGCTCTCGCAATCGACGGACGCTAGTGACCGGAGCGTCGGTCATGGTTCGCTTCGTCCTCGTCAGGCGTCCCGGTCAAAGAGTCGGTCGGGCCGGGCGTCTTCGGCGCGTTTGAGCTCTCGGAACCGACCGGACGCTAGTGACCGGAGCGCCCCTGTCAACCCGCGACGGGCCATATCCGTACGATCTCGAACTGATCTCTTTTCTAATCGTGTTTGGGTCGTTTTTGAGATTGGAAACGCCCAAGGATGATCTCCTAAAAGGATAAGGCCACCCTCCTCTATATAATAAAGAGGTTCATGGCCGATTTGATCCCATCTACATCCAATCGACAAACACATCTACTACCGTCTTGCTTGTAGGTCAACTTCCCCTCTACCTTGCTGTTCGGCAGCGTTCTCCGCGAATTTCGTCGACGCTCTAGGCGGCCTTGCTGGTCCTAGGGCACCCCTCGCGTGCGTCCTCTCAACGGGTCTTCCCGGAGGTGCGTTCGGAGGTTCTTCCAGCCGTCACCGAGCTCTACATCGGCCCTAGCGATCTCTTGATCATTTGTGGCTGATCATGATGCAGTGTTCGCTACTTCAAGGTTGATTGCAACCTTCATGGGCGTCCAAGGCCTCCCGGTGTGCTTGGCGTGGAACCCTAGTTTCGCGTCAACGGTACCTATCCAATGTGGCATGTATTTTTTCCGTTTAACATCTCAACTTCTCTCTTCTCTCAGGAATGGATCCCCCATTTAGTCTGAAGTGGATTGTTCGCTAGCTAATAGTGAATCATATGCAAACAGTGGGACGCCGTGGTTGTGTCACCAAAGTGAAGCATGTACACACCAAATGCAAGAGCACCATAAGATCTTGTGGACAATCTTGAGACTTTATCCTTTGTATAGGTCAACGGAAAATGGGTGGGACAGATACCAGTGGTGGTATGAGGTCAAGGAGGCGAGGGTATGTTGTAGTAGGTCACCCTCCATTGTGGTACCATCATCCTAGCAACAGTTGCGCCTGACACATCGATGCATGAAACTGAGAGGGGGTGATAGCAACAACTCGTCCAGACAAGGTCATTGTGCTCGCTTTGCACCGCTCTTGCTCACCGACTGCAACAACTACTCCTTTTCTTATGCGCGCTAGATGGAGATTGACGCCACCATGTTGTAATGTCTCTCCCCTTGAAGACCATGGAGGCAAGGGCAGGGCAGGCCTGCAGACGACAAGCATAGAGCAAGGCACGAGGTTGACAAGGGAGTGTCACATGAGGCTAGCTTGCGGGGGCGACACATGAACAACGTGCATGGGGGCAGAGGTGCATACTTAGAGAGCATGCGAGACGAAGGAGCATCCGCGACACGTGAGGGAGGGGCACACGGGACCAACAAGTGTAGGGGCAGACGAGAGCAAGGAGGGAGGTGCACGCACGACTGCCAATTGTGGGGGTGTGTAACCAGCGAGCCCGTGGGTGCCTCCACCTCCATTAATTACTAGCGAAAGCTCGATCTCATGGAGATGATATCTGGTTGTACAGGGATGGCGAGTGTGGATACAAGCTTGAGTCGCTACGGGTGTGGCCTAGCCGTACCGCACGCAAGAAAGGGATAACATGTTTGTTTAATCAAAATAAGAGAAAAGGAGAACGTGATTGAAAGGGTCATTTCCACGTCTCCTGACCTGTATATGGATGCTTTAATAGGAATTTTTCTGGGAATCCTACTCCTTGTGCTTAGTGAAAGAGAAAAGAGAAAGTGGGAGATGGGGATGTGACCATATGCAGATCACCCAATGTCCTCTTGTCTGCTTCAGATTTGTTTCAAAATTTTGCATGTGAAGGCAACGAAATGACTAAAGGGGCTATTTCCACGTCTTCCGACCTCCATATGTACGCTACTACGGGAAAGAATAGGGAGCGAGAGGGGGAGGGATCCATTGCTAAAAGAAGAGAGAAGGGAGGGATTAAATGGAAAAAAATGCATGTCATAGTAAGTTTAAGAATTGAAAATATATTTTAAAAGCTTGTATACCTAAGTGATATTCCCCATCCTATAAAAATATCGATCTTGCTTCCCAATTTTTTTTTAAATATTTTAAACTTTGACAAAATATATATAATATCTGTATATAAGTAATACTATAATGCATTTTTAGTATTAAACTTATTTAAGAATAATACAAATATTGCTAATGTTTTTCTCTGCCTGGGTTTATATAATAACTTATTTGGGGGACTGTATCTCTTCAGAAGCTCATAGACAAGCATGGGAAGGTCAGAATAGTATCATCTGCGCGTGTGCCGAACATAGGCGCTATGACGGTCGTACGCTCTACAGGGGAGGGGCTGTGCGCGTTTGGCGAACGACAGGGCACGGCATATGCCGAGATGGGTTCAAGTGGCCGCTTCGAGTTCTCTGGAGCTGACCGCTTTGCCGCTGTTGACCACGCTAAACACCGAGAACAAAATGCCAGCCCAATATCCACGGCAGATATTGGAAAGCACAGGAGCTAGTCACTAGCTTGTTCGGCTGTACAGCACTGCAACTGCAACTGTGGCTGTTTCCATTAGATATTGCTACAGTATTTTGCTCTGATTTGGTGCTCCAGCAGCCGCTACAGAACTGCAGCCGAATCAGCCAGTTGATTGGGTTCTACTCTTCTAGGACACGCAAAATCCCGGTGCCCAAAACGTCAGAAACTGAAAAGGCATATCCTTTCGTGCATCTCGCTGATGATATATGATGATCACACGCTCGAAACTCGCACATCCGTCTGTGTCCATCCCGGCAACTGGAGACCAGAGTCCAGACCACACCCTGCATACGCCAGCCAGCGCGTCTCGTCTCATGGAGGTGGAAACACTGGCGCAGGCGCAGCCATGCAAGAGCGCTGGCACCAGCCATGTCTCCCTGAGCGCCGGCACTTCGAGGCCACTTCGCAACCCGCTCCTCGTCGTCAACTTCGTCCTCATGGTCGTCGGCTCAGCGGGCGGTCCGCTGTTCCTCCGCGCCTACTTCCTCCACGGCGGCGCCCGCAAGTGGCTCTCGGCATTCCTCCAGACCGCCGGCTTCCCGCTCCTGCTCGTGCCACTCTGCGTCTCCTTCTCCCGGCGCCGACGACACGCCAGCAGCACGCCGTTCTTCCTCATGACGCCCCGCCTCCTGGCGGCGTCCGCGGCCATCGGCCTCCTGACGGGCCTCGACGACCTCCTGTACGCCTACGGCCTGGCGTACCTGCCGGTGTCCACGTCCTCCATCCTCATCTCCACGCAGCTCGCCTTCACGGCGGCGTTCGCGCTGCTGCTGGTGCGGCAGCGGTTCACGGCCTTCTCGGTGAACGCCGTGGCGCTGCTCAGCGTCGGCGCCGCCATGCTCGGGATGAACGCCGGTGGGGACCGCCCCGCGGGCGTGTCGCGGGCGCAGTACGCCGCCGGGTTCGCCATGACGATCGGCGCCGCCGCGCTCTACGGCCTCCTGCTCCCCGTCATGGAGCTCAGCCAGGCGCGCCACGCGCGCGCGCGCCGGCGCCGCGGCCGTCACCTACACGCTCGTCATCGAGATGCAGCTCGTCATCGGGCTCACCGCCACCATCTTCAGCGCCGTCGGCATGCTTGCCAACAATGATTTGCACGTAAGTTCATTTTCGCTGCCAACTTTTCTGTTGCCAACAATGATCCCTGTTCGGCTCAAATTATTGGGCTGCCGGGCACAGCAACACTGTAGTGCCTGAATGCCCAATCTTGCTCTAATCGTTCTGCCACTCATGAGTCATGAGCTCCCACCTAGCATTTTGATCCACAGTCGGCAATGTCCAAAATTCACCTAACAGTGGAAATGTACAAAAATAGCGTTCCTGTGTGACCTAGATGTTCAACACGCACGCACACTCACCCTAATGAACACACGCACGCAAAAACCCTACCTCTATCCGTATGAGCACGCCCGGGCGACCGGGACTGGCCACAAATCTTGAAGTTTATCAAGTCAAAGGGCGTCTCCGACAATATTGAAGTTTATCAAGTCACCACAGGCGTCTCGCTGTTGACGGAGCGTTGCCTACCATTTAATGCATAACGTCGGAAAATCCTTTCCGAATAATGTTCGAAATATGAGAGTCATTACTATATTGGCCTTTGCCATTGCGCAATTTGATGACACCCAGGATTTAAACTCAACCAACGGCCTTTGCCATTGAGCAATTTGATCTTGTTGGCATTGCAAAAAAATCTCTCTAGTGACACCATAAAGTTGTTAGAAATATGAGAGTCATTACTATATTTCAAGTGTCTGAATCTTTAAAGATTTTCGAGCACGGACGGATGTGGGATATTTTTATCCTTATTGAGTTAGTGACCTCATATCGTACTAAAAAGTTAGTCCACAAAACGACACAGATATTTTAAACTACTGGTCCACTTAGGAATTTAACCTTGTATAAGTTATCCATAAAGCCCTGTACTTGTTGATCATGTGTGCAACATTGAAGCCTTTATGTTAAACAAAACAAGAAGAAAGATGTGGAGATCAGAGCACGTTTTTGAAAGATAGATCACTCATACAGTGATATAATCAATTCCTAACAGCAAAGGCCAATAAATTTTTTTTTCGCAAACGGCCATTCACCCGTTTTTCATTAAGATGAAAAAGTGCACAATACATCATCGTACGATCATGCAAGCGGACTTCATGATACAACACACAACAAACACTGGATACACTAAAAACAATTACATGATGAAGATGTTTTGGGACTAGAGTGATGAGGCCACACCAAAATGACCCACTAGGCCCGCAGCTTCATACGGCACAAGGGAAGGGCCTGTATGGAGAAAGAAAAATCAATAAACCTCCACATTGCATATCTTACACAACCAGATATATGCTTGTATTCTTTCTCGAACCGGGAGTCCCTAGGAGTGTAGAGCAAAAACCAAAAAGGTTCTTGCCAAATCCACAACTCCAGTTGTCACTTGTCTATGGTGCTACACGCTTCTCGCTGACGCTGAAAAACGCATGCAGGCAATCCCGGGAGAGGCGCGGGAGTTCGATCTCGGCCGGTCAGCAGGCTACTACCTACTGCTGGCCGGGTCAGCCGCCACGTACCAGTGCTTCTTCCTCGGCACCATCGGCGCCGTCTTCTTCGGCTCGGCGCTGCTCGCCGGAGTGGTCATGACGGTGCTCATCCCGGTCACCGAGGTGCTCGCCGTCGTGTTCTTCCACGAGCCGTTCAACGGAACCAAGGGCGTCGCCCTCGCGCTCTCGCTCTGGGGCTTCGTCTCCTACTTCTACGGCGAGCTCCAAACATCATCCAAGCAGGCGCACCAGCACCACCACCAGTCTGACAAGACACCAAATGCTGAACATTTGGACCCATAGATGATGGCGGCTGTAAATCGTATAAATGATGATGATGATGATACCCAGCCATTAGTACGGAGTAAGTTTTAATTTGCCCCATATTTCAGTTGAGGAATAAGTAGGCCATATCATTCCGATCATATAATACAAAACACAATATATAGTTCCTTACAATGGGAAATTCGTGGTTCTACATTTTATATGACATGATTTCGAAAAGGCATCAACACCATAGCAACGGACAGCCTGTGCTGCCGAATTATTCAAACAAAACAAAGTATTGTCTGAAGCCAAAGAGACAGCCTGACAGGCAGGGCATTTCTTGAGCGCCTAATCATCCTCTACAGGATTGATTTCGGAAATATCAACCGATGTGAATTCACCTTCTGGCTTGAAGATGTACGCGAAACCAACAAACTTCTTCTTCTGTGGGATCTGGCTGATCTTGGACCTGTCCTCGTCAGTCAGCTCCCAGTCGAAGATCTCAAGGTTTTCCTTAAGCCTCTCCTGTTTGTAGCTCTTGACGACAAGACTCACTCCTTGCTCGTATATCCATCTCAATGCCACCTGAAAAAGAAGAGTAGATCAACTGGGACTCACTCTAAGCATCAATCCTGTATAGATATATACGTACTACTGTATAACTGGAACAGAGCTATCGCCAACACTTAGACGTCTGAAGTACAGAGGCACCTAGTAGCTGTGTTATGAGAATATACAAAACCTGTGCCACGGTCTTCTCTCTCGCCTTAGCTATCTCCGCGAGCACCTCGGATTCGAGCACGGCGTTTCTTTCCCGATACCAGTTCTGCCCTCCCAGCGGCGAGAATGCCTGGACGTGGATGCCCTTCTCGGCGCAGTACCTCAGCTTTGGCTGCTGGCAAGCTGGGCTCACCTCCACCTACAGAGTACAGACAGACATGAACGTGCGCAGGGCTGGAGGGATTAATATAAACACTGCCGTCGTGTGATTAATCAACGGCTAATTAGAATCTCGATCGAGTAGCTAGGTATATAGATCGGCAACCTGGTTCACTGCAGGGGTGATGGTGGCAAAAGGCAACATCTTGTCGAGGTGCTTGGTCGTGAAGTTGCTGACGCCGATGGCCTTGGCGAGCCCAAGTCGCTGGCACTCCTCCATTGCCTGCCACACTCCCTTGAAATCGAACGGGAGGGCGTCCTCCCTCCTGGCAGGGAACACAGCCGGCCCGGGCTTCTGGCAGATGGGCATGTGGATTAAGTACAGGTCGAGGTACTCCATCTGCAGGTTTCTGCTCTCACGAGTCACGCCAAATGAACAAGATTCATGAGAAACAACAAGCCCATCAACTCTGCTTCAGCAATGGTCAAAATCTTAGGAGCATTAGAAGTTCGTAGAGGCCCAAATTTTGGGCAAAATTTTGCATGCACGTCACATCGCACAATGTAGAAGACGTTTCGTTTGTTTATGGCAAATATTATCCTACCATGGGGTAACTAGGCTCAAAAAAGAATCGTCTCGAAATGTACATCTAAACTGTGTAATTAGTTTATTTTTTTTACCTACATTTTGTCTTTCGGATATGCTGTCTTTTGGTGCATTTATTGTTTTGATATGATGAGATGTGATGGGAGTGCAGGAAATTTTGGAGAGAAACTTGGGGCTCTAAACACACCCCGTGTTTGATACCTATATATATAGCTAACAAAAATTACACATATCTTCGTGTGGTCGTATCTTTACTTTCTAATCTGTACTTCTCGGGATGCTAGAGGTGAGGGTGAAGGCCCAAGCTGCTGCCAATATGGAATACGCCATGACATGCTTCGAGATGGATAATCAGGGAACTGCCAAGAAGATCAATGGTGTCAACTTCGATCCTCTTCCTATTACATCTACATTTGAGGTAAAAAAAAAAAAAAAAGAAACAGATCAATCTTTCTTGGATCTGGTGTTAGGCACCAAGAGTTTGCTAAGATGATTCATGAGTTTTTGAGATCCTTATAATTAATAAATTAACAAATCAACCCCAGCAAGATTCAATTTGGTAAAGGTCAAATGATATGGTTCACTATGTCAGGTTGACCTTTTTTTTGTACTTTATCTGTCTATAGCTATATATACCCAGGACAAGGGCAGAGAGTTGTGTCTGTGTCCCTGGCAAATTTGATGTAGATCTGCAACTAAGCATGCCCTAAATGCGAAATATCTAGGGTTATTCATCTATTTAGTTATGTATCTACATACAATAATATGTCTAGAATCTAGATACATAACTAGAATGAATAAAAAATGTCAAAGCTACTTATAATTTGGAACGGGGAGTATGATCTAAGTCCTTATTTTTAATAGCATACATAATGAGATTTTAAATAAATGTTATAACATGCATAATATGCTTCATTTATAAATCGAGAATAAATATTTGCAGGAACAAATATGATAATAAACAATATCAAAAGTCAAAATCTAAATTCATGGGAGGATGAGACATGGGCTATAACAAGAGTCACCATTACTTAAGCTTGGGCATCTGTATACACTTCGCACTATCGGATCCGGCAAAGGGCACTTGGCATATTTTACTCGGCAAAGGCAACCTTCGCCGAGTGCTAAATATCGGGCACTCGGCAAAGGCTTTGCCGAGTGCCTAAATTCACTGTCGGGTGTCACACGGGGCTGACGGCGTGGGCCATAACGACGGTGTTTGCCGAGTGTCCGACTCATGACACTCGACAAATAAATTAATTTTTTTATTTACTTATTTCTTTGCCGAGTGTAGAGAGCAAATAACACTCGGCAAAGATGTCCAATGTCGAGTGTCGTTTCTTTGCCGTGTGTCCTATGAGTGGCCCTCGACATAGCGCTTCTTTGCCGAGTGCCCGACATTTGGCACTCGGCAAAGAGCCGGACACATGGCAAAGGCTTGGTTTCCGATAGTGTCGGCAGTTTGGTCATCTATAATGTACGCACTTCACGGCCTGTTTTCTTTTTCCTCATTCCCTCCATCTATTTCTCTCCTTCCACAGCTAAAGCATTGTCACGACTGTAACTGTGGTTCCAGTTTGGAAATCTTCTCCATCATCTCCACGGCTGAACATGCTGTCATTAGTTCACAGCACACATCTTCCAGAGGCAATTACTACATTACTCCCAAATGATTGTGGACAGTCCATTTATTCCGATCAAACGGTCGCGATCATTTATTACCTCCTAGGTAATAATATTTATTTTATTTTATTTTATTTTATAAAATAAAGGCAAATAAGGAAATTTTAAATATAGAAAATCTTTTTTGTAGATTTTATTGATGCATGCATAGTCAGAAAAAAAAAAAAAGAAATACCTCAAATCTTCCTTTCATTTAGCCATGCATGCATACTTCTTTTCCTAATTTTTCATGCATGTTCAAGTTCTATTTTTAAATAACTTTTTAAATATTTTAACTATTGTTCGTGCTTGCATCTGTTTTTCCCCAAGTCCCCAAGTTTTGCCTTGATTTTGAGTTAAATCACATATCCTAATGCAAATTTGAAGTATTTATTTCTAATTAGCATATCATAATTTTATATACACACATAAAGTTTCATATGTGAACATGTTTGTTTGTGTATACTATGGAACACGTTGAACGTGTCCCATGATTTCTTGCAACGACATGCCTATGGAGGATAAATCACAACACCCTTAGCAACAGAGTTCTATATTTCTCTTAGTGAGGTGGACTTCTCCTAGTATAAACTCCCCTACTGAACGCCTCATGGTGATATTCTCATGTGCTATGACTAGTGGTAATGTTTTATTACTAACTAAAACACTAGTAGAAGTCTACGATTTTGGTAGTGCAGTTCGTATGGTCCTGCAGAGCTAGATACTAGGTGTTGTGTGTGTGGAAGATTTGATGAAGACGGAGGACATCTCCTACTTGAATGTAAAGGGGTGAGGGAAGTTTGGAGGGAGCACAATTTGGAAGAGGCAATTGCTTAGGTACTCCCAAATGACCGTGGACCGTCCATTTTTTCGATCAAACGGTTACGATCATCGTTACCTCGTGAGGGAGGTAATAGTATTTATTGAATTTTTATTCTATAAAATAGGGTAATTCGAAAGTGTCAAATATGAAAAATCTTTTTTAGATTTTTTGTTGATGCATGCGGGATGCATGCGTGACCTGTAAATTATAAGGTAAATCTCGCCGTGCATGCATACGTGACACAATTTTGTAATTTGTACCGTGCATGCATGTTAGCGTGTGTACCGACATAATTTTGTAATTTGTAACGTGTGTGTACGCACGCATGTATATATTATGTACCAGTGGCCGTGGCCGTGCATGCATGTTAGCAAACGTGCAATTGGTTTACGTGGCCATCACTTCGCTTTGTAACTAAATAATTTGTAACCACGTGACAGGGTTGCACGTTATTTGTATGTGATATAATAACGTGTTAGCGTATGTATGCACACTAGATGAGCGAGTAACATGAGTGGATAATAATGTGTTAGGGCATGTAACTTTTATAGATGAATGTAAGTAACATGCATGAGTGGATAATATGTCAGTGCACGTAACGTTTATAGAGCCTTTGGATGCATACAACATGTCACGTGCGAGGAAGGTCGGATCCCGCGTCCCGCGCTCGCGGTCAACAAGGATGCGGGCCATGCGGCCAGGAGAAATTAGATCGACGCATGCGGGATTTGCGGGATTCCCTCCAGTCAATAGGGATGCGGCAGGTTTATTTTATTTTTCTTGAATATATTAATTCATTTAGTAATTCAGTAAATTCTAATAAATCAACGGTTCAGATCGATTTGAGATATTACCTCCTGGTAGGTAAAAAGAGTACCTGAGCATTGCCCTCTTGAGAATCTCCTTGAAAAGGCTTTTCATTGGCCATCTTAGTAGATTTGTTTTGCTTTAATTACTCCTAGTGTAGTTTCCAAAAAGTGTGTTAACACCGCTTCGGTCTGACACCACTAGGGGCTAGATCATCTATAGGCCGCACATGACCTAATATGCAAGTGATGGAGGTCCCAACGACAAGGCCAACCACCAGGCCGATGAGGTTGATTCGAGCTCTACACTCAATAAACCCACAAATGTCTCCCCGGAAAGATAAACCCAAAATAAACATCTCCTGGGAAGACCCATTGGGGAGACGGACGACTATGCCATTCTAGGATCCGCAAAGCCACCTATAATGCCCACAAATCCTGTCAAGGGACATGTAGGACAACAAGGGGGTTGAAAGAGATAAGGGTGAAAAGTGGGCATATATTGAAAGAAAGTTCGATTGTATAGTTGGATACCTCGTGTCATATATTTAATATAGAGTAGGAGAACTAACATGGTTTGTGGAAATAGGAAATGTAGTAATTAGATTAAGTCCAACCTTCAAGGAAGAAGGAAGGCAATCCTTCGCTTCATCATGGGCACTGAAACCGTTCCTATGGGATCGTGCGTGGCAACATGTATAGATGATGAAAGGCGGGCCGCTTGAACTATGACTGTCTTATCCCATTAAAAAACAAATATGGTACAATTACAAGTCACTCTTTAGAATGGGCGAAAACTGGAATAGGCCGATTTCAATATCAGCATGTGTCTAATTTAAGTGTCGACAAACCTCATTAGTCAAATCATAATTTAGGGATTTCTTCACAGATTATTCTTTAATGACATTGTTTGATTATTTAGAGGTCGATTTAGGGATTTTTATGTTATGTTTTATACTAACACATGCGGTTAATACTTTTGGAGTCAATCAAATTGACAGTTAGATTTTTTTTCTAATTTTTAAAACACATGTTTTATAAGGAATAATGTGAAGTCTCTAATTCGTACTGTAAATCTGTAATAGTAGTAAGATTATTTCGCATGCGTCGAGACATGTGCAATATACAGTACTCCTCTGTAAGTACGTGATCAGATTTCTTACTGCAAGGTCTCCCGGAGGGAGGGGACGACGAGGTCTGGGTGGCACTGCGTGCACCACAGCTTAGACGTGACGAACACCTCCTCCCGGGACTTGATGAGCCCGCGCCGCACCGCCTCCGCGACGCCCTCGCCGAGGGGCTTCTCTGTCCCGTACACGTAGGCGGTGTCGAAGTGGCGGAAGCCCAGCTCAATGGCAGCAAGCACCGCGTTCTTGGTGGTCTCCGGCGGGTCGAATATCGCCGCTGTGCCCAGGCCAATCACCGGCAACGGCCTCGCGTTTCCGGAGGGCAGGGACAGCTCCGGCACCGCCGGCGTGCTCCTCGAGGAGGCCATGCCTCTGGTCGCGCCGGACGAGTCTGCGACAGCAAGATCTGTAAACACGAATTAAACAGCTGACCCGCGCAATTGGTTTGGCATCGACGTGGCGAGGCTAAAAAAAATCAGTGCCTGCAGTTATATCTCCACTACGATCTTCTAGAAAGAGCAAACCGGCTTACTACGCCTTACGGCGTGGCTTCTTTGTGGCCTCTAGATACAACTACTCCGTGAACAACACCCTACGAGTACTGTCTCTCTGTCTGTAGAGTGGCCAGTGTGAGCCGCCGCGTGGAAGATAACGATAGCACATTGTCTGTCAATTGTCAGGATGTGATTGGTCGCTCGGAATTGAATGCCATAAAAACTTACTAGCATAATTTCTAGCAGTTGATGGAGATAGTAACAAAAGACGTATGATGATTAGACAAAAACACAATTGGAAGAAACTACAGTATCCACCAAAAATACGATTTCTGATTGAGGATTGGTATCCCTTTCTAGGTTATTCCCAACTTCCCTAGAAAAATATTTGTTTTTATATCTAATATATACCAAATATTAAAGAACGAAACTTCTATTCCCTCCGTTCTAAGCTGTAGTTTACTTTGGCTTTTCTAGATACATTGATTTGTTATGCACTAGTTTATACACTATGTCTAGATACATAGTAAAAGAAATAAATCTGAAAAAGCCACACTAATCTACCTCGCCTCCACATTCCACTCCAAAGCCGCACAGCCCCTACTGTCACATTGGAGACACGACGATTGTGCACAAATGCTTCTCTCCCTCCCGTTCAGATAATCTCGACCTCTCATCATGACGAGGGATGTGTTCTTGGTAAGGGAATCTTATTCATGAGGCTCATGAATAAGATTTCCTTGATTCCCCTTACCGCATTCCCCTTACCAAGAACACATCCCTCGTCATGACGAACCCCTCCTCTCCTAAATACTTTCGGGATTTCTCGCACGGTCTAATATAATATGGAGAGCACCAACCACTGGGAAGTAAAAACTCCTGGTCTAGGCCTTGAACCTTCTCACACTTTTTACTCCCAAAGGAAGAAGGAAGGCGAGGAGGGAAAGTAGGTGAAGCTACCCATTGCAAATGTAATGAGAGGAGAGGAGTCGAGAGCCCGCTTTGTTCCTAGATGCGGAACTCGAACACGGTGAGAGGACCAAGGAGCCTTGTGCTTCCCTTTGAGGTGGATGCCCAGAATTATGCCTAAATTCTAGTGTATGGTATGTGCTTCCTTTGAAAGGGTGATTACCATATTCGGTTTGGATAACTAGAGTCCACGAGATAATATTTTCTTATAAAACCAAATCAACATAGGGTAAAAAATAATACAATTATTATTGCTAACTCAATAAGAAACTGTGTTTACCTTTAGGGATGAAGAAAAAATTAACAATGCTTGATTGAGGATCCGTGTGTGTTGTATAGAACCCAAGCAACCAAAGAACCGCAAAGATAAATCTCATGTCAAAGTCACAAACCGCCGGGGATCTAAATATTGGGCCCCGAGACATTCTCCAAACTGTGAGAATCTGCCGGCCTGCCAAGGCCCAGTAAAACCTAGCCCGCTATCATCCCGCACGGAGGGACGGCCCGACAGACGATGGACCAGGCCATGGAGCCACGACGCTCACACGACGACGGAATCGGCCTACAGATGGTTTCTGAGGACGGCCCACAAAGCGGCCCAAATGGAATCACCACGACGCAAAGAGCTTATTACGCTCACGAAGGACAAGGTCAAGGACCTCGCAAAACAACGAACCATGACGTTCCACGTCGACGGCGAGCCAAACCATGGCTCGGACTCAACCACGCATCTCCGTTTCGTCCGAGGTGGCCTAGCTCACCAGCCCCGGAGAAATCTCCGCCGTCCGAGGGTGGCCTAGCTCACCACCCTCGGGCGCAAAAACTCCGCCTCGCCCCGAGGGAGACCAGCTCTCCATCCTCGGGTGAGGCAGCCCAACCAGCCCGTCTAGGGTCGCCGACCCTGGGCGTGGGAGGTTCCGTCCGGGAGGAAGGGAAACCGCCGCATTCAATGCGGTCGCACGGCAGCGAGGCGCGGTGCCATCGATTACGCCCGATCCAAATCGAACTGCGAATCGTCTCCCCAATCCGACCGATGGGACGCAAAGCTGAACCGGTGACATGTTACGCCACCCCGCACGGGAAACCAGAATGACACCGTGCATTTCCCGCAGCACCGTCAAAACGCCACGATGGGCCGACCACTCGGGCACGACACGCATAGCCGCCGACCTGCGGGACCGCCCTCGCCATGCGGATTGTGAGGGACGCCTCCACAGACCCTCGGAGCCGCGCGCCGGAGGACGGCACGTCCACCATCGGATCGGGACGCGTGTCTTCGTCAGCGACATCCAAGCCGGCCGACCCCTCGGCGGCACACATGCAACCGTGCGGCCTCGGGAATTAGCCACCTAGGTGTCCACGGTGTAAACATTATCTCTCTCCTTCTCCTATAAAAGGGGGAGTAATGCCTCATTAGAGGGGGATATTCGATTCTAGCCCGCTCAACTCCAGTTCACACGGACAAAAGCACAACCACCACCACCACCACGATCGTGGGGCTTGAGACCAGCGTCTCTCCCGCGGACCTCAGAACCCCTACTGCGGGCTCACCTTTGAGCGAGGTAACACGAGCGGACACACCCCCATTTGGGCGAGGGCCCCGTTGGCTGAACGGGATAAACTCGCCGTGTCTGTGTCCATCTTGCGCTACGCCATCGAGGAGGAGGCACACGGCTTATAAATTCTTTATTGCCGGCACGAGGCACCCACCGCTCGAAACGCCGATTGTTGGCGCGCCAGTAGGGGGCGCCGTGTGCATCTGCATCTCCATCAGCCCTCATGGCGTTTTCCGTTTCCACCCCGCCGCCCGGAGCACGAGCTCCCGCTACGAACACCACTTGTTCTTCGAACGCTGGCATTTGTGGCGCTCGGCCACACTCACGTGATGATCCTTGCGCCGGCGTGCACGGTAGAAGGGAGGGCAGATCGCCGCCGCGGCGAGCCCATCATCACGGCCGCCCGCAAGGCGGGCAAGGCGGACCCATCGGTAGCGCAAGGGCGGCGTCAAAGCAACGGTTCTCGAATCCGCCGACGTATCCCCGCGCCGACTCGCGAGAAGGGCTCCCAGAACCCTAGGCCCCGGGAAATACCTTACCCGCCACCCGCTCGTGGTAGGGTACCCCGAAACCCTAATCGTCGGGAAAACGCCTCCGCTCCGGTCATCCTGGAGGGAGTCCCGGTGAATCCTCGCCGGCTTGAAACCTCAGTCGAAGCCTTCGCCAGGAGAGCACGAGCCAGACCACCCGTCGTTCCACGGAGCGTTATCCCATGGACATTCACGGAGGAGCGCATCCTCAGGGACGCGGGACGACCCCGTCATGCCACCCCCTCCGGGTTCAACCGGGGCCTGGTCCCGGGAGCTGAGGGACTCGCTCTACCGTCCGGAGAATCGAAACCTCCTCCAGACGTTCGGCGCACCGTGCACCGACGATGAAGACGAGTACTATGACCCCACGCGGGAATGCTTCAATGTCGAGGTCCCGCCACAGGATGGCCAGTTCACTGACGTCTCCAGCGAAGATGACGCGGACGTACCGCCACGACGAGCTCCGCCGGCGGCTTCGCCGCGGTCTATCCAGAAGCGGCGCCGGCACCTGCCGCCAAAACGCCCAGCCTACGAGATGCGCAGAACGAATCCGACGGAATCTACCCGACTCCGTGGATCGGAGCGTAACATCCGGCGAGAGCGGGCTCAACGCGGCAGGCCCGGGGGGCACCTCAAGCTCACAATGGCGGCGGGACGTGGCGGACCGGCCGGGGTGCCTCAATCCTCGGCATAGCGGCCCCGTTCAGCGTGAGCCGCCTCAGCGTGGCGGCGGCCGCCATGCCTGGTCGACGAAATGCCCGAGCCCTCCACTACCGAGGGTAGGCGCATATGGGAAGGCCTCCGTCAACTCCTTGACAAGGCGGCGGTGCAACAGCGAGAGTTCCGCTTCCGGGATCGGGCCGTGACGCCACGGCGGCGAGAGGAATCTGGGCTTAAGTCAAGTCGGCGGGCTCCGAATCCACCCGGATCGAGTCGAGCCCCGGCAAGGCCCGGGCCCCGGAGCGCCGGACGACAACCGTTGCAACCGCCCGGTCCGGGAACGCATAGAAGACCCGCGACCGTGACCACAACCGAGGCGCCCGACCTCGGGGATGAGATCGAATCGGCGCACGGGCTCGCCACGAAGGTGGCTCGCCTCGGGACGACAAGCGGGACGAGGCGCGGGCGCAGTCGAGAGGACCGAGGGTACTCCCCCGATCCGCCCGGGCCTCGAGGCCTTCACCAGTGGACATCGGGAGGGCACCACTCCCTGCGCGGCGCCCCCCCGAGCCATCTCGAGAAGTACACGGGAGAGACTCGTTCCGAGGTATGGCCTGGGCGACTATCTACCGGCATGCCGTTCACAGGGCACACGATGACAAAGTGATAATAAAAATTGGCCCTCGTACCTCTCCGAGTCCGCAGAGCTTGGCCGAACACCTTCCACCCAACCTCATATCAAACCGGGCGGACTTGGTGAGAACCTTTCGCGGTAACTTCCGGGGCACATACCTACGCCCGGGTAACTCGTGGGATCTCCGGCTCGCCGACAAAAATCCGACGAATCCTCGCGCCGACTACATCCGGGCGCTTCTCCAAGCAAGCGGACCGAGCCCCCCTAATGTGACGGATTCGGACGCCATCGGGGCCTTCTTGGCCGGCACCACTTGCCGAGACCTCGTGAAGAAGCCGGGCGCCGGAGTCCCACCGAGGCAAACGAACCGATGGACATCGCCACCAAGTTCGCCAACGGTGAGGAGGCCGTCGGGGCTCGCTCAATCGTGGCTCGGCAAGGGAAAGCGCAAGGAAGAGGAGCCCGAGGGATCGCAACCACGGGAGAGCAAGAAGAAAAAGAAGAAAGATAAGAGCCGCAAGGGCAAAGGGCCATGCCGCCCAAGCGGACGATGAAGACATGGTGGTCGCGGTCGATCGCAAGGGGCCCCGACCCCGCCACAAGAAACCTTCGATGACATGCTCAAGAAGCCATGCCGAACCATAGCTACCGGTCAAGCATACCCTCGGGGAGTGCAAGAGGGTACGCCAACATTTCGCCAAGCTCAAGGCCATCCCCGAGGGTGAAGAGGAAGAGGCTCCCGAGGGTGGCGCCAAGGGCAACGAGGAGTTCGAAGGTGAATAATCGCTTCATGATCTTGGCGGCAGCACCAAAGAACATGTCGTGCGGCGGCAAGAAGGAGCGTCGGAGGTCTATGCCACGGAGCCGGCAACCCCCGGCTGCGCAAGTGGTCGGACCAGGCCATCACCTTCGACCGGTCGGATCACCCCAAAGACATCCCGAACCCGGGGGCTTATCCACCGGTGGTGGATCCCATCATCGCCAACACTCGGCTCACCAAAGTCCTTATGGGACGGAGGGAGCAGCCTCAACCTCATCACGAAGAAACCCTCGACCTCCTCGGGGTAGACAAGTCCAAGATCCGCCCGGAGGGCCGGCATTCAATGGCGTCGTCCCGGCGGAGCTAAAGTCTCGGGCAGATCGACTTACGGTTTGCTTCGGTGACCCCTCGAACTTCAGGCAAGAGACTCTCACATTCGAGATCCTTGGGGTCCGCGGTACTTACCACGCACTCCTCGGGCGGCCCCCGCTACGCCAAGTTCATGGCTGTCCCGAACTACACGTACCTCAAGCTCAAGATGCCGGGGGCGAAGGGTGTCATCACGACCGGCCCCTCGCACCATCATGCATACGAGTGCGGCGTGGAAAGCGTGGAGTATGCCGAGGCACTTCGCCATTGCCGAGGCACTCATCGCCGATCGAAGAGAAGCTTTGACAAAATCACGATCGAGCATGAGGCCAAGCGCCCGCGCGGGAGCTTCGAGCCCTCCTCGGGCACCAAGAAGATCCCACTCGATCCTAAGAACCCGAAGGAGAAGCTGCCGACCATCAGCTCGGACATGGATCCGAAATAGGAAGCCGTGCTCGCCGACTTCCTCCGCCGCGAATGCCAAGACGTTTGCGTGGGGACCCTGACATGCCAGCATACCGAGGGATGTCGCCGAGCACTCCCTAGACATCCGGCCGGGCTCAAAGCCAGTCATGCAATGCTTGCGCCGTTTGATGACGCCAAGCGGAAGATCATCGGCGAGGAGATCCACAAGCTCTTGGAGGCCGGATTCATAAAAGAAGTATTCCACCCCGAGTGGTTAGCTAATCTGTATTAGTAGAGAAAAAGAATGGGAAATGACGGATGTGTGTGGACTACACTAGTCTCAACAAAGCATGTCCGAAAGTTCCCTTTCCTTTGCCTCGAATCGACCAAATTGTCGACTCCATGCGGGATGTGAAACGTTGTCCTTTCTTGACGCGTATTCCGGTTATCACCGGATCAAAATGAAAGAGTCCGACCGGGCCGCGACCTCGTTCATAACACCCTTCGGGATGTATTGCTACCTCACCATGCCCTTGGGCCGAGGAACGCCAGGGCAACATACCGCGCTGCATGCAAATCATCTTCGAGAACTCATCGGGAAGATTGTGGAAGCCTATGTCGGCGACATAGTGGTAAAATCCAAGAAAACGTCGGACCTCGTGAGAGACCTCGGGAAACCTTCGAGTGCCTAAACAAGAAGGGAGTCAAACTCAACCCCGAAAAATGCGTGTTTGGGGTCCCCGAGGGATGCCGCGCTGGGTTTCATCGTCTCTCAACGAGGCATCGAAGCAAACCCAACCAAGGTTGACGCGATCACGAAGATGGGGCCAATCCGAGATCTCAAGGGAGTACAGAAGGTCATGGGCTGCCTGGCTTCATTAAGCGAGGTTCATCTCACGCCTCGGGGAGAAGGGCCGCCCCTCTACCGGCTCCTTCGCAAGTCCGAGCGCTTTGCACGGACCCCCGAGGCCGAAGAGGCCCTCGGCAACCTCAAGAAGCTCCCCGACAAACCCACCGGTCCCGGTACCACCAAATCTAGGAGAAACCCCGCTCTTATACGCCACCGCCACTACCTGTGGTGGTCGGCGCGGTGGTCGTAGTGGAGCGTCGGGAAGAAGGGGCACACGTTGCCGGTACAACGCCCTCGCTTACTTCATCGGTGAAGTGCTTTCCGACACCAAGACAAGGTATTCGTGAGATGCGAAGCTATTATACGCCATCGCATCGACACGAAGGAAACTTCCGCCACTACTTCCTCGCGCACCCGATTACGCGTGGTATCCTCGTTCCCTCGGGAGATCCTCCAAAACCGAGAGGCCACGGAAAGAGTGGCGAAGTGGGCGGTGGAGCTCATGGGCGAAACTATATCATTCCCGCCCGCAAGGCGATCAAATCCCGGGTCCTAGCCGACTTTGTGGCCGAATGGACCGATACGGCAGCTACCCCCGCACCCATCCGGGCCGAGTCTTTGGACCATGTATTTCGATGGATCCATGATGAAGGCGGCGCTGGGGCTGGTTTGCTCTTCATCTCACCCTTCGGGGTTCACACGAGGTATGCCATCCGGCCGCATTTTCCCGCCTCCAACAACGCCGCGAATACGAGGCGCGGGTCAACGGTCTCTCGGATCGCGGCGGACCTCGAATCCGCGGTTGGAAACCGGGGGGATTCGCAGGTTGGTCATCGACCAAGTCATGAAGGCCTCGGCGTGCCACGACCGAAGATGGAGGCGTATTGTCGGGAAGTGCGCAAATTGGAGGAAAAGTTCCATGGGCTTGAGCACAAGCATACGCCGAGACGCTACAACGAGGCCGCGGATGAACTGGCCAAGGTCGCAAAGAACCCGAGGTACCGTTCCCCGAACGTCCTCACCGAGACCTCAATAAACCCTCGGTCAAGTACACACCCTGGTACCCTCGGGGGACTCACGAGGGCGGCACACGCCAGCCACACCCGAGAAGCTATGGCGGTCGACCAGCCCCCCCGACCGGAGAAACCGCCGATGGAGTACCCTCACCCGAGGAGAGCCACCCGAGGACAAGACCGAGGCTCGCCGGTTAGCCCGAAGGGCGAAGTCCTTCACATTGATTGAGAGAAAGGGGAACTCTACAAGAGAGGAGCCTCGGGAGTATACATGCGATGCATACCCTCGGTGAAGGCCAAGAATTGCTCGTCAACACCCACCGGGGAATGCGGTCATCACGCCGCCCGAGGACTCTAGTCGGTAAAGTCTTCGGGCAAGGCTTTTCGGCCCTCGGCGGTCGCGAGACGCGAACCAAGTCGTAATGCGTGCACGCAAGGAATGCCAATTCTACGCAAGCGGGGACGCACCTCCCAGCTCAAGCACCGCAAACCATACCTCTTACGTGGCCATTTGCGGTGTGGGGACTCGACATGATTGGGCCCCGAAAAGGGCGCCCGGAGGACACACTCACGCCCTAGTCGCCATTGACAAGTTCTCCAAATGGATCGAAGCCCGAGCCGTGGTGAACCCTCACACAGGGAAACGGTGAAATTCTTTACGAATATCATTTCCCGTTTTGGAGTCCCGAACTCCATCATCACGCATAACGGAACCAACTTCGTGGGGAAGAAGTTCCTCGACTTTTTTGCGGCGACTATGGCATCCGAGTGGATACCCTCGGCCGTAGCTCACCCGAAGACCAACGGTCAAGTGGAGCGTGCCAACGGCATGATCCCGCAAGGGCTCTGCCGAGGATCTTCAATCAGCTGAACCAATATGGGAAAAGATGGTACCAAGAGCCGCCGTCGGTTCTATGGAGCCTTCGAACAACGAAAAAAAGCCGAGCCACGGGGTTCGACCCTTTCTTTCTAGTCTATGGGGTCGAGGCAATCTTGCCCGGACATCAAATATGGGTCCCCGAGGCTGCGAGCCTACAGCGAAAGGGGGCAACGGCGAGCAGCAAGGCAAGATTCCATCGACCAAGTCGATGAGGCCCGAGATGTCGCACTCCTGAATTCAGCAAGATACCAACAAGCTCACGCAAGTATCATGCCGTTTAATCGAAGCCTCGGGAGTTCCAAGTCAACGACCCCGCATCAAAGCCGGCAAAGATAACAAAGGGCGCCACAAGCTCACTCCACCTTGGGAAGGGCCTTATTTCATCGCCGAAATACTAAGGCCCGGGACCTACAAGTTGAAGAACGAGAAGGGTGAAGTCTACTCCAACGCCCGGAACATAGAACGACTACGTCGCTTCTACCCTTAACCTCGCACTAGAAGTCAAACACTTATGTTTTTTCGCTCAATAAAAGATCTACATCTTTTATGAAGAAATACTTCTTGTGCATACCTTAAGGGAGTCTTAGCCTCGCCCAAAGACAAGACTAAAACTCCCTCGGGGGCTACACGGGGACCCCTCGGGGGACCCCCTCCTCTTTCTTTTTCAAACTTTTTCTTCAAAGAAAAGTTCTCCCCGCACACACTCGGATCGATCATTTAAGTTGCGAAGGTCGCACACGCACGCATCCTAAGTGAGGTAGCCGAGCAAGCGGATCGCCCCTAGTGACACCCGCACGGACCGCCCCGGTGGCATCCATGCTCACTATCTCGCGGCGGTGAAAGCAAGCGACCCGGCCACACAATAAACGAGAAATTCGAGAGACGCAACACAATCATAACGCACCTCCGCCCAAGACACAAGGCCTCGGGCAGCACCATTGTTTATGAACACATTCCTTATCCATTTAACTTTTTATACAAGGGGGAGATCAAGGGGCATCGCGAGCCTCGCCCACTGCCCAGCGTCACGGACAAGCCGACGAGAGGCATCGGTGCGGGCGACATCCTCGGCAATGGTATCCCCGAGGGAGGCGTCGTTCCTCCGGCGCATCCTCGGAGACGGCATCCCGCATCTCCGTGTCCGCCTCATAGCTTGATTCTATGGGGGAATACGGAGGGCATACCTCGTCTTCAAAGCGGGAGGCCAAGCTGGCCGCAAAGATCGCCCACGGTTATACAACTCCGGGTCTTGGCGGCATCGGCGGCATCCTTTCCGGCGTGGGTCGGCCACGTCCTCGTCGTCGAGCCGAGGAAGAAGCCCCCCGCGACGTTGCCCGGCACCACGGGCTGCATCGGGAAGTGCGACCGTAACACCGCCATGCACGCCGTCCACGCCGGGGCCGGAAGGCATTCCGAGCTCGGACTGAGGAAACCGCCCACGGGCGCGAGGGAGACTACACGAGCCGAGGGCCCGACCTCCCAGGTTGTCCGCCCCGGCGGCGGATGAAGTCCCGACAGGGCCTCTTCTAGCTCGGGTGCGACCACGCTCTGCTCCACCCTTAGGCGGCGTAGCCGCGGTCTCCACCCTTTTCGGTCGGACCTTCTCCGCCTCTCCGCGAGGCACCAAGGTGATGTCAAGCAACATGAAGCGATCAAAGGCGGAAAAACTCGTCAAAGGAAAGAACGTACCTTGGCACTTCGGTTGCCCGGCCACCCAAAGATCACGTCGTGCTCATCCGCGGCGACTTGTGGAGCTCCTCCTTCTCCTTTCTCGAGGGTCGCCCTCGGACACCAACTTTTCGCCGATGCGCGAGTGTTGAAGGCGTCGCACATCTCCGCTGCCAGGTCGCCTCCTCCCGGGACCCGGTCCCGCTCGTCATGGGCCTCCTTCAGAACCCGAAGGGACCGGGTCCGAGCCTCCTCAAAATCGTGGCTCATCGAGCCATGTCACCGCCATCTTCTTTGGACTCGGACTGGCCTTGATCGGCTCGGCCTCCGTGGTCCGGCGGGACTCCCTTTCCTCGGGCGAGGGCAAAGAAGCGGGAGGTCTCGCCGGGCCTCGATCAACTTCACCCGAAGTTTGACCAAGGGCATTCCGGTTCGGGGCGTTCGGCGAAGGAGCTCGGACTTCTCCGAGGGCGGCGGCGGAGAGTCCGCAACGACAATACTACTCATCAAGACACAAGCACAAAGGACATGCGCAGGGGATGGCCGTCAAGATACTACGGCGTCGACTCCGCGAGGCGGCCGGTTATGGTCTCCCGATCCTTGCTAGGCCCTCGGCGGCCCACCGACGGATCTGCTCATGGGTCCTCCACTCCAAGACCTCGGGACGATCATCGACAACCGCGCGGCAAAGAGGACCCCGGGCATTTCGCCCGTGGTGGTCGAGGCGGACCGCCCGGCCGGTCGGCTCGAGGAGGGATACATCTCCCCACCGGCTCCCCGCAGCGGGAACCCGGACCCGATGAAGTCCGGGGGCCCTCGGAGCGACCACGGGCACCGTCCTCGTCATGGCCGAAGACGACGCCGCGGGCCGCCTCGAACCCGGACACGTGGAGCGGCGGGAAGTCGGGTTGTACGGCTCATGCGCCCGGGGTCGGCGGCGCCGGGAGCAAGCGGAGACCCCGCGCGTCTCCGCCGCGTCGAAGAGCTCCTCTTGCGAGAACTCGAACAAAGGGGACCGCCTCCTCGGGGTGGGGCGGCGACGCGACCTCGCCGGGCGGCGCCACTTGCTCGCACCGAGCCGCTGGTGTCTGTGGCGCGGACCGAGCCTCTCCGTGTCGATCATCATCGGCCGGGCAGCCAACCCACCATCGCCACCATGGACTGCACCGCCTCGGGGCGGCCTCGGCGGTCGGGTTTGGGACCGACCCCACTTGGGGCTCGAGGCGGGCACCACAGAGGACTCGACGGGCGCGAGGCATCTTGGCCCGGGCGACCCTGGCTGGCGCCGGCCGGCGGATTGTGCACTAGCCTTTAGGGCCTTCTTGGGGTGCGAAGGAAACGGCCCCCCGTTTCCTAAAGTCAAGCGCACGTCAAAACAAGGCAACCATACGCTCGAAGAAAATCAAGATTGCAGGCGAAAGGAAACTCACGGCCCGGGGATCGCCCTCGCGCCGACGAGGCTCGGGATGGCTGCGACCTCGGCGTCGCACGCGACGCTAGCCTTGGCCGTATCCCCACGACGTTTGTACGCACGGGGCTGGATCGGGGCGGGGTCGCCGGCCTCGTCCCCCGAACCGTGCCGCGACGCCGGGGTACCGCGACGAAGGCGTCGACTCCTCCCTTCGAGCCTCACCCCGTGACGCCGAGGTGCCTACATGGCCAACGCCAATGGTCCCGAGGATTCGGCCGGAAGAGCCCTCGGGCGCCACGGGTGTCGGCGATCCCCGACGCCTCAGGCTCGAGCTCGGGCGCAGAACGGCCCGACTTCGGTCCGGGAGCCCCATGGCTCGGTCTATCCGAGCCGCCATGTCGTCATCCGACGAGTTCACTGGCGGTCCTCCGGATCCTCGTCCTCTTCGGTGGTCGAGGTGTCGTGACTCGCCCGCCTCGCCGGCCCGACGCTTCCGCGAGCCACGTTCTCTTCTTCTTCTTCTCCTCCTTCAACGCCGATTGCCAGCTGCAGCTCGTTCCGAACACGGTTCGCCGCGCCCGGCGGCGATCGGCATCCAATGCCGGACAAAGGAGGGGAGTCGCGTAGTTCGGAGGCGGCCCCGCAGAAGAATGAGTGAGAACTGCCATGGCGACAATGCACCTAAGCAATGCAAGGACACCGAAGTCAAGAAGCACTTACCAGGAGATATACCCTCGGGCGGGCGCATGGGGATCTCGGGGATACGTGTCGGGTGTTGACCCCCAACGCATCCTCACCCTCTGGGCTGCCATCGGTGGAAAGCGAAGGCCTCGACATCCCGCACGCACCAAGACCGGTGGCCTCGGGGGTCATCCGGCACATGAGCAAAGGGCGAGCCATCAACGGCAACACCCGACGCCGATGGAAAGCGGCGACCACGGCAGCAGCATTCACGCCCTTCCCTCGGAGCCGCAGGACCGCCCGCCTTAGGCCCTCCAACCAATGATGATCCTCCGAGGGGGACCCCAGTTCCACTTCGCGGGCGATGCTTGAGGACACGCCCGTGTACACGGAAGCGCTGCGTTCGCCGCTATGAGGTAGAACCACCGATCTTGCCACCCCTTGTTGGAGGAGGTGAGCTTGGAGACGATGTACCTATCAGCTCGGTTCGGCTTCGCTCGCCTCGAGCGGACTTGAGCGCACAGCCTCCAACGCGCAGCAAAGCGGCCTCCGTGGTTGGCCCTGCGCAACCGAGGCGGTGGTAAGGTCCGCCTTGAAGAACCACAATCAGAGGTCCCAATGCGGCTCGATCCCCGTGAATCCCTCACAAAGGGTGACGAAGATGGCGGCCTGGGAGATCGAGTTGGGGCGATGATGCAGCTCGATTTCATAGTAGTGGAGGATCGCCTGAATGAACCGGCCTGCCGGCATACCGGCCGCGCCGGTGAAGATCCATCAAGCTCACCACGTAGCCATCGGGAGGGTTAGGCTCCTCCTCGGCCCAATCCGGAGCAATCCACTCCGCCGCACTTCATCGGTGCGGGGACGAAGAAGCCCTTCATCGACGACGCCGGAGCTTCTCCTCCGTCATCGCCGCCCTCCGCCACGGCTTCGGCATCAAGCACCTCCCTCGCGCGCCACCGCTACCGACCGCGCCATGGATGAAAGGAGGCGTAAGGGTGGCAACCGCTAGCAACCCCGATCACGGCGCAAGGCAAGTGGATCTCTCCCTTAATCTCTCCCAATCTTTCTTTCTATCTCCGATTGGTGCAGCAAGAAGGCAAGAAGGCGATGGCAAAGAGCAAAGGGAGCAACTATCCGCCGCGCGGCAACCCCTATATTTATAGGGAAAGGAAGGCAAACCGCCAAATGGGCAAACCAAACCGACTCGGAATGGACGGCCCACGATGGAACGGAAACCGCCATCCAACGCCAAGCCGCGGTGGAACCGCCAGCGATTATCGCACCTTGACGGAGCCCCTCGATCTCCGCCCCCCGACAAGAAGACGAAGGCCGCTGGCCCCATCGACCGCAGCGAACAAGCCGCCACCTTGGGCGAGGCGACTAGACGCCCTCGTCTTCGGCCGTGGGTAAAACCGTCCGCCACCCCTATCCAGCGCCCGACCGAGGGCCAAAAAGTCGGTCCGTTGACGGTTCCCGCCCGGCGAAACCAAACGAGCTCGGGCCGACACACCCTACGTTCCAAAGGTTGCGCCGGGCCCACGAGGGTTTTGCTCGCCTCGGGATAACCCGAGCTGGGGACGGGAGGGAAATGCACAACCAGCCTATACCCGGCCCCGGGCCTCGGATTTCCTGAAGCGTGTTTAAGGCCCGCGGGGTCTTTGCTTATAGAGATGTCCCATCCGTGGGAGGCCCACAGGCCCTCGGGGGTTGGTCCGCCCAAACCCCAGGATCTCGCTAAGCGGTCCGTTGGTTCTCATGGGGTGAATCACGGATCACATAGCCGACCCTTGCTCCGGCAAGGGCACGGGCACCCCGCTTAAACAGGACCAGCCATAACGCTCACCGGAGCACGACACATTCGGCTTACGTGGCATTGTGACGTGTCTCCCCCCTCCCCCCTTTCGGGAGGGCGACAGAGGAGCGTATGATCAAAGTCGAGGAGGCCCGGGTCGACCTTTGCGCACATAAGCGGGCCTCGGGCTGCCCACGCAAAAATGAGCAGACTCGCACAAATAAGCGCAATTTAAGAGTTGTTTCGGTCTTGCCGGCGTGCGAGATATAAAGACCTCGAAGGAATCCGCCATTCCATTCGAGGCCTCGGGTTGATTACAACCCAAAAGGCCTCGCACACCCATTGTAGACAAAACCACCCCCGAGAAACAACAAGGCGACGGAACGGGGCGGAACCCCCGGCGAGTCCTCACTCGCTCGGGGGGGCTCGGGGCTACGTCGGGGGATCTAAATATTGGGCCCCGAGACATTCTCCAACCGTGGAGATTCGCCGGCCTCGCTAAGGCCCAAGAAAAACCTAGCCCGCTATCATCCCAAGACGGAGGGACGCCCCGATTGACGATGGACCAGGCCATGGAGCCACGACGCCACACGACGACGGAATCGCCTACAGATGGTTTCCATGACGCCCACAAAGCGGCCCAAATGGAATCACCACGACGCAAAGAGCTTATTACGCTCACGAAGGACAAGGTCAAGGACCTCTCGCAAAACAACGAACCATGACGTTCCACGCCGACAGCAGCCCAAACCATGGCTCGGACTCGACCCACGCATCTCCGTTTCGGCCCCGAGGCGCCAGCGGCTGACCGAGAAATCTTCTTCGTCCGAGGGTGGCCAGCTCACCACCCTCGGGCGCAAAAACTCCGCCTGCCCGAGGGAGACCAGCTCTCCATCCTCGGGTGAGGCAGCCCAACTAGCCCGTCTAGGGTCGCCGACCCTCGGGCGTGGGAGGTTCCGTCCGGAGGAAGGGAAACCGCCGCATTCAATGCGGTCGCCTGGCAGGCGAGCGCCAGTGCCATCGATTACGCCAGTCCAAATCGAGCGCGAATCGTCTTCCCAATCCGATCGATGGGACGCTAAAGCTGAACCCGGTGACATGTTACGCCACGCGACGGAAACCAGAATGACCTTTGTGCATTTCCCGGAGCACCGTCAAAACGCCACGATGGGCGGACCCTCGGGCACCGACACGCATAGCCAGCGACCTCTGGGACCGGCCCCGCCATGCGGATTGTGAGGGGCGCCTCACGGGACCCTCGGGGCCCGCGCCCGGGAGGACGGCACGTCCACCATCGGATCGGACGCGTGTCTTCATCAAGCGACATCCAAGCCGGCCGACCCCCCGGCGGCACACATGCAACCGGTGCAGCCTGGAATTAGCCACCTAGGTGTCCACCGGTGTAAACATTATCTCTCTCCTTCCTCCTATAAAGGGGGAGTAATGCCTCATTAGAGGGGATATTCGATTCTAGCCCGCTCAACTCCAGCTCACACGGACAAAAAAAGCACAACCACCACCACCACCACGATCGTGGGGGGCTTGAGACCCGCGTCTCTCCCCGCGGCCGCCTGAACCCCTACTGCAGGCTCACCTTTGAGCGAGGTAACACGAGCAGGACACACCCCCGCTGGGGACGTAGGGCCCCATTGGCCCCGAACCGGGATAAACTCGCCAGATCTGTGTCCATCTTGCGCTACGCCATCGAGGGAGGAGGCACACGGCTTATAAATTCTTTATTGTCGGCACCGAGGCACCCACCGTTCCTCGAAAGCCGACACAAACATTGAAACAACTAGAATATTTTGAGATGTATAACCATGTCAGCTTGTGTGGTTAACCATTTCCACTCTTTGGCCTGACACTAGACCATGTGAACCATCTATTTCTCCAACTAATAGCGTAGATCTCAAAACTTTACATCAATACTATCAATCGAATGTTGCAGCACATACATGGAGTATTAAATATATATATAAAAAAAAAACTAATTGCACAATTTCTTTGTCAATTGCAAGATGAATCTTTTAAACCTTAATAGTCTATGATTAAACACTAAACTACTACATTAACACATGCTCTAATGATGGATTAATTAGGCTTAATAAATTCGTCTTGTATTCTGTAATTTATTTTGTAATTAGTCCACGTTTAATACTTCAAATGTGTGCCGGCATATCCGATGTGACATTCAAAACTTTACTTTACACCCATAGGCAAAAAAGGTCCTCTTTAACCCTTTCACGCTTTGTACTAAAAAAAAAGTAGGATCTCTTGGCCTAATGTTGCCCTAGGCTAACTTGCACAAACACTTCAGTACTTCGTAAAACTTGGTGTGAATTGTCGTCCATAGTGACTGTGTAAAACAATTCTCAGCTTGTGTAAATGATTAGGGTCCTCCGATGATCCACAAGAACACCACCAATGACTCCATTGATGAAAGATTGTTAGTTGAGGTCAAACCATAGTCCATAGGTCAAGACTAAGAACTCATGAAGTGCCATGAAACTCACGTTGCTCATCCAAAATATCATATAAAAGTACCTCGACGATCCAGGCACCTCGTCACCCATTCAATTCCAGTTTCTGGTGTTTTCCTGTATTCACGGTTTTTTTTTTTTTTTTTCAAACACCGCTCTGTGTACAGTTTGCCAATTTGACCAATAAAATCAGCATGCTGGGAATTTTCAGCTAGCAAGAGTAGTCCCTTTTGCTCTTCTTTGGCCAAATCTTTCAAGCTGTCATCCATCAACACAAGATATTAAAATTATGGAAAGTAAGGACACAACAATACATGGATAGCAAGGACACAAGTTGTGTCACACAACAATACTCCCTCCGTTCCACAATACTTGCAATTCTTTGACTCATATAAATCGTGTTTGACTGTTCGCCTTATTCAAATTTTTATGTAAATTATAAAACAAACAAAACGTCATTGCAATATCTTTAGTGATGTAATAAGTCATAACAAAAGTGATAATATTTATTAAAAAAGTTGAATAAGACGAGAGGTCAAAACACAGTTTATATGAGTCAAAAGAATTGTAAAGTATTGTGAAACGGAGGGAGTATAAGGACAGCAACGAGACAATATTTTCTAAAATAAGCACAAAACAATACAAATACAAAGTAGCACATCACAACAATACAAATGGTTCTTAGATGACACAAGCAAATAACCTTTTATAGTCCAGCCAGAGCCAGCTAATGGTTCTCACATATGACACAAACAAGAGGGGTTGTAAACCTCGGCTGCACAACACGTGCTAATTGCAACCAGCCCTTATTCAGCTATATGGCGTGGTGTGAAGCTAGCTGCTTCAGAATTATGAGCCATCTACGCGGAGAGGAGCTGCTCACGGCGAGCCTTGTTGGCCGCGAGGAGCCTGTCCCTGTCGGGCAGCGCTGCCTTCACCACGTCAACGGCGAGGAACCGGTCGAACCAGGCCTTCATCAGCGGCAGCTCCTCGTCAGTGACGACGCTGGCGCCGATCACCTCCTCGATGACGGGGAGCCAGTGTGCGTACCACCCCACGACGATGTCGAGGTAGCCCACGGCGTCGCCGCCGAAGAACTTCTTCCCCTCCAAGGCCGTCTCCAGGGTCTTGAGGCACTGCCGGGCCTCGTGCACCGCCTTGTGCTGCGCCTCGCCGGTCGCGGTGAAGATCGGGTACAGAGCAGCGTTGCACTGGAGTAGACGATAGACATCAATCATGTCACTGACCGGATCCTACTCCGTCCTGCCCTGCATCGAAGAAACTAACAGAGTAGATCGACTAGCTGCAGTTTGCGCACCTTCTCTTCGGCGAACCTGGCCCAGAACCTCGCCTGGGCACGCTCGTAGGGGTCGGCCGGCATGATGGAGTACCCGCCCTTCCAGGCCTCGTCGATGTACTCGATGATGATGGTGGACTCCGCGATCGGCTTGCCGTCGTGGACGAGCACGGGCACCTTCTTGGTCACCGGGTTGTAGCGGAGCAGATCGGCGCTCTTGTTGGCGAGGTCCTCGTCGACGTACTCGTACTCGACGCCCTTCAGCCGGAGCGCCCACTCCACCCTGATCACCATAGGGCTCGCCCACATCCCGAACACCTTCACGCCCTTCTCGGCCATTGCTGGAGACTGGAGCTTTGGTTCTGCTCTTCTGCTGCCTGGTGGTGCTGCAGCTGCAATAGATGAAGAGATCTTGTCCAGCTTATAGTCAACTACTCCTTCAGAAGATCAGGAAGCCTTCAGAAGTCAACACAGTACAACAGTACGGTGCCGGGTCATGGTTGGCTTCCAAGGAGTCCATGGGAACTCGTATTTTATTTATATTTATTTAGTATAAGAAGGACACCAGAGTGATTGTCTGGTCAGAGCGTGGCACAATAGTAGGAGCAACACTTTATTAATAAAATAAGTCATAAAAATAAATTAATCTAGACAAGACGAGCCATACTTTTACTGAGGAGACATGAAAGCCCTGAGGAAAATTACGCTAAAACACAATGAACTGTTCAAATGGTAAGTTGGAATTATTCTTTTCATTTCAAAAGATATGTTTCTAAAGTGTGATGGCTGGTCAACTCAGCCGTTTGGCAAAGTTACACTGACACAAGGAAATTAGAGGAAGAACGGTATGCATACAGCATCTGCCTGTCTCATGGTTGTTAAAATTTATCTCCCCTCATGCTCCAAACACGGCAAATCTCACCAGCAGAGCATGGCGGTTGCTCAGATAAACACAACCTGCTCCAATTGGAGTTTATTACCACATTACATCACGGATCATGAAGAATTGTGGATAGTTCTGCTTCATCAAGCCGCAATGGCAACCTTCCCTCACAGGATGGATATATGGCATGTGTGCATGCTAATATTCTCACGGGAATATTGATACCAGAAATGCACCTCACAGCAAACTCTGCCCCAGGATCCCCTACATCAGCAATCATAGGTCCCGTAAGGCTTGAGCGACATTCCTTGATATCCTTTCATGAATTGGTTCCTGAATTTTACAAAAACATTGATTGTAAGTATTTGTTTTTCTAAACTAGAAGCATACAGAAAGCCTTCTGCAAACCTGTGTTTCCAGGATCTCGAATTTTGTCTTTGTTATTGTTTCAAACAGGAAAATGTACCTGCAGGTGGATATTCATCTATTGTAAATTATTATTCAACTAATAATAAAATCAAATTTCATTCTTACAACAGTTTCCCATACAGAATCACATAAATTATATTGGCCAGGCCAAAAGATAGTGGGAAAAGGTAAAGCTTTGAAGTGAGAACCAATAGCAGGAACTTAGAGATACATACCGCCAGGCCAGTTCACACACCAACTCTTCTGGAGCTTCTGGCAGAACCTGAATGTTTTAGGGTACATGTAAGTTTCCACTCAACAGAATTGAGTTGGACTGTTATGGAACAAATTTCATAATTGTTCTAACAACTGTATGAAAAAATATACCGCATCTTCATATGGATTGCAGTTGTTCTTGAACCAAAGCCTTAAAAACTCCTGTGATAATTAAGTAATACAATCAGAAACCTCGTTAAAAACTGAATCATAAGATTTTAAATCAAGGATTCAAGGTAATCTGCCCATACATGATGTGTAGGACTCAAAGGTAGTTTACCTTGTCAACATTTTCAGGTTCAAGGCCAGATTTGAATCTATCTTCATATGAATTAGCAATCCAATATCTGCTGGAGTCAGGAGTATGAACCTGCTTGACAAAAAAGAGGATACCATGAATTTTATAAACCTAACCCCATTCAGTATTTCAATATCTCAGAAGTTATCATACCATTGTACTAAACATAACTATATAAAAGAAATAGATAATTGGAACAGTGATCAGTTAATGATATGACAACTCTGCTTATATTTATACATATAACAGCTAGTTTAGTACTATATGATTCCACAGAATGCCTTGTCACTGTTGTGACAAGTAAAACCATCTTCCGCTAGTTACTGGAGAACAAGGATAAGAAACATTGGCAGAATCATGTCAGAAATATAACCTCATCAATCAATACGATTGTCCCATCAGCTGTTTTTCCAAACTCATACTTTGTGTCAACCAGAATCAATCCATTCTCGAAGGCCACTTTCTGCAAACAGAAAACCAAAAAGAGTATCAGCAAGTTAGCACAGGAGACTACCAAGCAAACACATCATCTTAAAACAACTAGTAACTGCATCTCATGTACGAACTAAAGAACATTAAAGCAAAATTGTTGAACCATTTTTCATTGTTTGCAACTGAAATTAAATTGTAATGTTACTGGAAAATGTGACAATTCGCTACCTGTCCATATGCAAACAAGCTTAAGGCCTTGCTTCCAGCCTCATGAAAATCTTCCTTTGACATCAATCCTGACTTGATTATCTACGGAATAAAAGGGCAATGTAAGGCCATTTTTCAATAACGGAGAGTCATAACAAGGGGTGATATAGGCTAACAGCAGAAATTAAAATCCCAAAAGAAAATAAAACTATCAATTCTCAAAGAATCATGATAGAATACAATCCAGAAATCATTCAAAGACTACCAAACTCGTTTCCCAAAAAAATCATATTAAGAGTACCAACAAAAAAACATCAATATCTAGACAAGAAAAAAAAAAAGAATCATGTTAGAATCATGTATTGACATATGCGATTACAATGTTTGATTAATCTAAGAGCATATGTTTCTTCTCTTCCAATGTAATCTAGTGTTAGTAATAACTTACATGAGGCTATAACTCTAAGAGTACAAGAGGAAATATATTAAAAGCAAGAGGCACCTCATCTGGAGTGACAGGGACATCATGATCTGCAGCTTTAGTTGTTGGTGTCAGTATATTTGCAGATAGCTTCTGATTCTTTACCATGCCTGGATAAGAGAGGCCAATTACCAGTAAGTAGAAAGAACAAAATAACATCAAATTGGATAGCTGTTGGTCAGCATAAAGCATACCATCAGGAAGAGCATTTCCACAATAGTTCCTTACACCCTTATTATAAACTGTCCATAAAGATGTATCGGTGCTTCCTGTAACAAATCCCCTCACTGAAAATTAACACACAAAGATAAGATTAGTAAGAATGATAGCAAAAACATGAAAATTCTGTATAAAATGCTTGCAAATGGGTATGCGAAAAAAATAAGCAAAAAGCCTTAGGTCTCACCAACAAATTCAACTGGAAAAACTGTGCACCTTTTGGCGATTGTTACATTCTTATCAGGGGAAGACACTACTGCATTTGGAGTAATGTGACGGGTCTGATTGAACCACCAAAGGCTTGTCTCATTAAGAACCTGAAATTACCCATACCACATCACAACAAAACACCAGATTATTGAAACAACAATGTCTCATCCTAAATTGCTTCTAGACTTCAGTATCTGCTAGTATAATACATGTATACAGATTAAAAATAAAGAGGTAGATCCTCAATTGGTAAAATTCTGGACACTACTGTGGGCACAGACTTGTCTTATTAATCACTTGTGACACTGAGCCATGCTGTTAAAGTATGAATTTGAGTAGACTGATTGGCGCACCTAACATTGACATTTATTTATTTACAAAATGCACTGAACAGACTTCCTCTTGAGTCCGAGGAATGATGAAAGCTTACACAGTTGTATTTGACCAACAAAAACAGGAGAGCAACACAAGGAGAAGCAGTTTAGTGCGGTGAGCTGGCAAAACCGTTAGTGTTATGACATTGTCATGTAGAAACTAGCTCTGGGTAACGCTAAGATGGTGATCATACCTGCCCTTTAAATGGGATGGAAGCAAGCACGCGGTCGAAAGCGCTCTGCCTGTCGGTGGTCACCAACACCAGGTGCTCCCCGCTCTCGTACACGTCCCTCACCTTCGCACCGAGCACCAGCGGTCACTTACAACAGCCATCTAGAAGAGATTCCGAATGCCAGCGGTTTGCTCACCTTGCCCTTGGCAGCGAGGCGGAGTCCTGACACCGCGAGGTCGAGGCGGGTCTCTCCGAGGCAGTTCCCCATGGCGGAGCGTGCAGCGAGCAGCACGGCCTCGCGGTGGCCAGGGTCGGCGGCGAGAAGGGAGGAAGGGGCCGCCGCGCCGCTTCCGCCGCCGCCGCCGCCGCCGCCGCGAGGGGCGGGGTGCGGGGAGAAGAACGGGACATAAAGAGGTGGGGAAGCGAGCGGTGGTGGAGGAGGACGGGGCCCGGCGGAGTGGTTTAGCCGGGTTCACTCCGCGGGCGGAGGAGGCGGCGGGCGGCGCGCAGGGGGACATGGGAACCTCTGGGAAAGGCGGCGAAGAACCTTTCGGGCAGAGAAGCGGGTTCCCCTGTTTTTCGGCGGCTGGCGGCGGCTTGGCGGTTGTGCGGTGGGCTTCTAGTGCCAGGACGGTGCCTAAAATCATTGAGGCCTTTTAGCTGATTTTAGCTAGGTTGCAACAACTAAATTTATTGTATTCATTTTAGTCCCTAGCTAAAATTTAGCTGGATTTAGCCGTGGGCTATTTGGATACACCACAGCTAAGTTAGCCACCTAAAATTTAGTTTGTGCGTCTAAACAGGGCAAGCCGGTGTATCCTCCTAATAAATAAACCTAAAATAAAAGGATTTTTTTTTTTGTCATTTATCAAACACAACCTCATTCCATGTTAGCCATATGAACTGATAGAACAATGTTACTCATGTTAATGTTAATATATAAAGAAAGATCTAAAGTTTTATCTAGTCATCCGTTCCAAATTGTTACATGTGTTGGGTTTTTTAATAATATATATATATATTTGTTATGCTACTTAGATAGATAGGAAATGGTATACGACGGTTTTACCCGATAAAGGTCTAAAAATTGGAAGAAATCTTCGACCCCTTCACTACCAGATAGCTACCCGTGGGTAATTACCGCATATATCACTAACAATCCTAATAAATTTGGGATATAACACTAAATTTGAGCCAATTCAACTAAAGTCTACATATATAAGACTAGTATTGTTGCTAATTGATGTTAGATTTCTTTTGGGCACATATATTGACCTAATATTTATTAAATATTTGAATTTATAAAGCATTTCATATGTTATTGGGTTGTAGGCAGCAGGAGAATTTACCAGCGCGGGGGGTATGGAATGATATCCGGATACTTGATAACCCGACGGGTAAGATTTAGGAGGAAGACGACGGGCCATCTTGAGGACCTATTCTCCATCTTGAGTTTGTCACCTGCGCATCTTTTTTTGATTCTGCCTTATTCAAAATTTTTACACAAATATAAATTATTTTGTTATGGCTTATTTTATCAATAAAAATACTTGAATATTGATTAATTTATTTTATTATTTACATAAATATTTTGAATAAGACGGATGGTTCAAAAGTCAAAAAACAACCAACCCCATGTGGCCTCGTTTCAAGAGCAAAAGAATAAACAACGAGAGCTTGGGTAGAGAAATGAACGGTTTTTTTTTACAACTAACAGCTTTATAGATTAAGAAAACAAATTAAATACAGACCTTCAGTGAAAACAAAAGGTCCACCGACAAAAATACGATAGAGAAAATTGTAGAGACGACGACTTTCGGCGGAAAGTTGATGTGAGGCTGGATGGTACGAAAGCGTCGGTTGTAGGAGGGACGACTGAGCCGTACATGGAGTGCACACCGAACAACTGAAGTATGTGTAGAAAAGTCGGCGGCGGCAGTACAGAATGTAGCTCGGTGTCGAATCCCCGAAGGAGACGAGATCGTCAGGTCAGTAGTTGAAGTATCTCGGGGGTGGACAGGTTCTGCTTGCTCTAAGGAGGAGAAATAAAAGAAAAAGAAAAAAAGAAACAAGAAAAATAAAACACAAAAGCTTCCAGGTTGATATTTTTCCAGTGGATGAGGATGGCCTCCGACACAGTCTCCAAGAGCCGGCCACGCGTCATTGTGTTGGAATTGGAGAGGAAAACGCAGCAGTGTGCGTGCCTCACACGTATGAGCTGTGGGTCCCCTACTGCAGGTAGTGGGTCCCACCATGTTTCACCTGCCATGAAAAAATGTCCCGGTAATCGGTGGAGTTTGGCAGGATGACGCGGTGGTGGAGTTTGCCGGAACCGTAGCGAGAACGCAGTGAAGGGGCCCCCTGGCACCGTGGCGCGCCGTCTCGCCACTTGTAGCCGACCGCTCGCCGGTGCGCCATGGATTTGAAGGAACAAGCGGCGGCGAGGCTCCCGCACCTCCACAACTTGCCGATGCTGCGCCGGCGGTCCCGGTCCTTGCGCAGGGCCAACCAGAGCTGCTCCGTCGGCGGCGCCCTGCTGCTGCTTGGACCAGCAGCACACGCGCGGTACCTGGGACCTGAACTCCTGCGGATTCAGCGAGCCGCTGCGCATGGGGATTTCTGAGACAAAGCCCAGCGAGGAGAAGTGGTGCATTGACCGCCGGCGGTGTGTGCGCCGCACCGACGAGGACAGAAAGAAGCCTCCCTCGCTGCAGGACGCAGCCTTCGAAGATGCAGAGTTCTAGAACAGAGTATGGAGGCAGATCTTTCTCATCTCTAGAAGATTTGGCCATGGAAGTATCTCTTATTTGGTTGGGGAATCTTACAAGAAAGAGGGAGAGGGGATGGGGAGATGAAGAGAATGATCCCCCTACCTCATCGCCGGCGAGCTCGCCGGAGATGGAGGCAGGGGCGACAGAGGGGATGGAAGGGGCGGCGGTGGGGAGGTTGGGGAAGAGAGGGGTCAGAGGAAGAGGAAGAGGAAGAGGAAGAGAGACGACATATATACGCCCGGCTACTACAAGAGCTTCCTCTGCTTACTGTACTTTGAATAGCCTAGCGTTAGCTTGCCATAGAACGAGCGGCTAGCATCCAATAGTAGTATGAACAACCGAGTGACAGATGCAGGCAAATGGACTAGGTGTCTGGTCTATATACAGTGACCTAAACGACATATATATATTGGGACATGCTACTAGAACGACAAGTAAATGTGGACGGAGGGAGTATACACTAGCTATAAAACTGCTTTGCACTTTCGAATGGAGAGAGTACAAAATAAGTTGAGCCTCCCCCACTACAACTTAGCACGTGTGCAATCGAAAAAAAAAGGTGTTGATGGTTTTCGGCTCATTCCAAAAACATTAAGTTGTATCTTTGTCATGTTTTTCTTTGACAAAATACATTTTACGAGAATGGCCCCTTTTAAAATCAAAGAAAGATTTTTATCTTTAGATGTATTTTTTTTTTGATAAAGCATACCTGTATTAATTAAGGGAAAAGCAATACAAGTACACCGTATAAGGATACATATGACGCCTACGTTTATAATCTAACAAGGACCCAAACAAATAAGGAAATTACAACCTGGCCCTTAGACCCTTCTTTAGCGAACAACACTACCGCAACCGCCGTCGTCGAAGACCGCCGCCTATTTGATGGCATTGTTGACAAGAAACTTATACATCAAATTAACAGGGAAGGGTTTTTTTTTCTTTGCGACAAGAAGATACTACCATCCTTTATGCAAGTTCCAAATAGGGGTAACTCATTAGAATATGCTAGAATATCTACTTATTTGAGGCTTACTACGTACAAATCAATATGCATGGGTTTGAGTGGAAGGTCTCTAACCCGATCTGACCTCCAGTGCCAGAAATTGCTCGGACTCCACGGCGCTCGAGCACAAAATCAGCACCGAGCTGTCCACACTCATCCGGTCAAGAAACCAGGTTTCTGACAAATGGTGCCCACCGCCAGAGACCGCTGTCTATCCGAGTTTTTTGGTGGAGAGTGTTCAACTCTCTCCCCTCGAAAGCGGAGCTGATGAGAAGACACATTGAGCGAGAGACAAATGGTATGCGGGAATCCTTCAGCCCTCTACCATATTTTCTTTGAGTGCACAGTTGCTAAACGCTTCTGGAAGGAGGTCAAGCTGCGAGGTCTGTCCATCGACTCCATCCCACACCTGCACCCCTGGACATGGTCCTCTGACATCTTCCGGCCAGAAGTGTGCTCTCAGGCGACGGCAACCATCATTGCTTGTGGATCATGGTCGTTGTGGAGAGGACGTAATGACGCGACATGGGCGGCAGATTTGGGACCCGGGTGCTATGGCAAGATTTATTTCGAACTTGCTACAAGATTTGGAGTCTGGAAGACAGAGAAGAAACCTGATAAAATAGCGGTGCTGAAACCATGGAGCAGTCCACCGCCGGAGTGGTGCAAGGTGAACACTGATGCTGCCTTTGCACAGGCTTTATACTGGACGAGCTGGTGTGGTCGTTCGTGATCATCTTTATGCTGGTCGCATGACGACCTGCGGCGTCGAAGGAGGGTTTGGAGCTTGCAGTTGAGGCGGGGTCACCAAGTGCTTGCTGGAGGTTGACAACCAGGAGGTAGCAAAACTCCTGAAGAATCCGTTGGCTTCAAGATCGTCCGTAGGGGGTCTGTGCTTCGACATCTCCGAGCTAGGCAAGTGCTTTGAAGAATTTTCGGTGTCATGGGTGCATAGAGGGGCAACTTCAGTAATGTCTGTGCTTCCTCAGTTTCATGTACCGATCGCTCGTTTTTCCTTTTTGAAAATTTTCTGGACTGGCTAGTTGATCTAGCGGCCGTTGATTGTAATCTGGTCGTGAATTAATACAAAAGCTCTCCTTCAAGGGAAAGGTCAAACCCGTCCCGTCGCATCCGGCAACTGCAGCTGCGGCGTCGTGACGCCAGGAGCAGTGAACCGTCGAATCACGTCAAGTCGTGTGACTGACTGGTGCGCCTGTTGCGCCTCCTGCGTGCTGCCCCAGCCCGACACCCATCACGCCCCGCTGCACGTGATTTCCTCCCCACGTCCCCCGCCCGCCCCGATGGGACCGACGCTGCCGATCAGCCGAGCCGAGCCGACCAGACGACGCCCCCCGACACGAGTCCAGCCAAAGGAGCCAGGCCAATGGCCAAACCCCACCGTCCTCCCTCCTCCTCATCTCCCTCCCTTTTCCTCATGTCCCCTCCCGTCCTCGAGCCCCTCGCTCCAAATCCCATCTCGCACCACCACCAACCTGCCCGATCCAGTGCCGCACGCCTCCGCACCCCCCCCCCCTTCCCCGCCGCCGCCGCCGCCGCCCATGACACGCAAGAGGCGCAAGCACTCCGCCGCCTAGGGTTCCGATCCCTCCCCGCGCATGGATTCGCTGCCGCGGAAGCGCAAGGGTGGCGCGCGCGCCGCGTGCTCCCTTGCCGGATCCCGCCACGACGCGCCTCTCGCCGCCCGCAAGCGCACCTGCCGCGAGCCCAAGCCGCGGCCCGAGAGAAGAAGAAGAAGAAGCAGCCCTCCTCCGCCGCCGATGAGGCCTCCGCCTCCGCCTCCGCCTCCGGCGTGGTGATGACGGCGCCGCCCGCGAGCGGCTCGCGCGCGGCGCCCGACAGCCCCGGGCGCGGGCTCAAGCGCAAGCTGGGCTGCATCGACTCCGCCACGCGGATGGGGCGGAAGAAGCGCCTCGACAGCGAGTACGAGCTCGGCGCCGAGATCGGGCAGGGCAAGTTCGGCTCCGTCCGGATCTGCCGCGCCAGGGCTGGCGGCGACGAGTTCGCCTGCAAGGCGCTGCCCAAGAACGGCGAGGAGACGGTGCACCGCGAGGTCGAGATCATGCAGCACCTCTCGGGACACCCGGGCGTCGTCACACTCAGGGCCGTCTTCGAGGACGCCGACAGCTTTTACCTCGTCATGGAGCTCTGCGCCGGGGGCAGGCTGCTCGACCAGATCGCAAGGGAGGGCAACTTCTCTGAGCAGCGCGCTGCCATTGTCATCAAGGATCTCATGGCCGTGCTCAAGTACTGCCACGAGATGGGTGTTGTGCACAGGGACATCAAGCCGGAGAATATCTTGCTTACCAAGGCTGGCAAGGTCAAGCTTGCTGATTTCGGACTAGCTGCACGGGTCGCTAATGGTAAAAAACTTATTCTATGTTACTAGCTTTCAGTCCAATGCTTCAGCTATTTTCTCATGTTGCGGTGCCATGGTTACAACTCCTTTTCATACAAACTTATCATGTTTTACTATGACTGCTCAAGTATTCAACCTTTCTCAAGGCATGAGCTCCCTCATCTGTGGAGTCCTCCTTAAGTTGGCAACACTTGATGTTTAACTCAGTGATATGTTTTGTGCCCCTTCCGGGTTTGAACTGCCAATTCACATGATCTTTTGTGTGTACATTAGTCTCTAAGAAGAAATGCTGCCCTCAATACTTGCTCAGAGGAATGAGTGAAAGCTGTGTTTTTTTGGATCATGAGTTCATAGCAAGTGTCCAATCACATTTCATCTCCTCTTGCTAGGTACGATAAGATATTTGAGACATGGTGCTAGGAAATTCTTCATATTGAGTCTTTCTTTACTTAATTTCAAAGAACTTACATCGCTGTCAAGACAATGATATACGATGCCCCCAATGTGCTAAGAGCTTCAGTGGACTTTGCTACCATTGGTCTCATCTCTCATGGTCTAGTTTTGTAACTAACTAATTAGAATAACTCAGTTTTACTAGGGTCTAACATTTGTTTAGTGCTTTCTTAGTTTGCTAGGTATTGATGTTTGGGTTTCTTGCTATCCTGCTTAAGTTCAGGCACTGCTTCAAACTGATGTTTTGTGCTGTGTTTTTGGAGTCATGAACTGGTAGCAGGCAGGTATCATTGTGTCATCTGTCTTGCTAGGCATGCCAAGAGGCAAGAAAATTAAAGTCTGGTGCGAGTTGATACTCTTTATTGGGGTTTTTTTTTTTTGTGTGATAGAGCTGCTTCTGGTTGTTGGCATGAAAAATTGGATTTGATGTTCTTAACTTGCACTGGTTGGCAAGATTATCCTTAAGTAGTGTTTACTTGTTATGGTCATAAGCTGACAATGTTTCATGTTCAGAATGCTGTTGGGTGTTTGGCCAGTTTTATGCCCTGGGGTTTTATGCATTAGAAAATGTTGCGACTTTGAATGGAACTATTGAATCTACTCTGTTCTAGTCGCTCTGGATTTTCAGATACATGGTTCTTACTATGTTAACTTGTATCTGGACATAGCGAATATCTAGGTACATAGCATGTCTATGTACTTGGGAAAACCAAAACTACTTACATTTTCAAACGGAGGGAGTGTAATTTTGGAGTTGTATGGAACTGGGGCAGCAGTTTTATTAAAAGTAGCTGCTCATATTTCGTACCATACCAATGAATTTGTGCAAATTAGCAATGTACTGTGGTTCATATACCTGGATCACGAATAGCCCAAACCTACATCTGTTGTAATGTAAAATAATTTCTGATGAGATTCTTTGGAATAACTTAAAGTGTTCTGTCTGCCAATGAGGGACAAATTCATCATTTCACACCCTGCCGTCACTAACCTATCCTAAGAGAAACATTTGAGCATTTCCTGTTATACAGTTATTTTTATGCTTCATCTTTTGATTGGCATGAAGGCCACATCTGTAGAAGGTGGTTTGGCATGCAGAACCTATGGTTTGTATTTGCTGCACTAGACAGGACTCTGTGTACTTTTTTTCCCCCTCTTGAAAACGCAGGAGAGCTGTGCTTCATTATATGAAGAACAGAAGAAGAGAATAAAGTGCAAGGGCCCAAACAACACCTCACACACCACACACACACTCACGCCCCAACAGTTTCAAGGATGTTTTGTACTGAGCTAACATGTGGTTTATGCATTGAGCAGGTCAAAAATTGTTTGGTGTAGCAGGGAGCCCAGCATATGTGGCACCTGAAGTTCTTTCTGGAAGCTATTCTGAGAAAGTTGATATTTGGGGTGCTGGTGTGCTACTACATGTACTACTACTCGGTTCACTTCCATTTCAAGGTGGCTCTCTGGATGCTGTTTTTGAGTCCATAAAAACTGTTGAACTTGATTTTAGCAGCAGCCAATGGGAATCAATATCAGTTCTTGGACGGGATCTTATTGGCCGAATGTTGAATCGAGATGTCACTTCTAGAATGACTGCTGATGAAGTTCTCAGTAAGTTCAAGTTTCAAAGACCTTTTACATTTAGCATTGTTGTATTTTTTTGAAAATGTCTTTACTTACTGATGATACCTATTTCAGGTCACCCATGGGTCATGTTTTACACAGAATGCCCCCTGAAGGTGGTAGCTGCTAATTTGTGTCTCACTAACAAGATTATAGCACCCAGAATTCCATGGGATAAACACAAGTCAGAATGTGACTCATTGTCAGACTCGAGCCAAAGGTCTGAAGATCAGGATGAATGTGACTTAGTTGACGCACTGACAGCAGCAATAACCCGTGTTAGAATATCAGAGCCAAAGAGAAGTCGGCTCTGTAGCCCTGCAATTACCATTCAGCAGGAATGCTCGTCAAACTTGAAGAATAATCTTTGCACGGCTTTCTGACCTGACCCAACCTATAGCACCTAATCGGAATATGGTGTCCATTTTTCTCGCATAGAAGGTTGTTCAGATTTAGGTGTTGTAGAGCCGAGGATAATAACTCAGGTTTTCTGGCAAAACAGCCTTTGGTATGTAGTGTTTCCTTCAGTGTTGATGTACCCCACAGTTGTAGCTGCTGTAAATTCTGTAAATAGCATATGATCCTTTCCCAAGATGTGTATGGGTTGCTAATTTATGCCATCAGAACCGTTTCACGCAATGTTCATAATTCATGAACGTATTGTGTAAGACCTCTTCATTTGACATGCCCATGCTTGTCTTCCAAAATGATATTTGACGGCCGACGCTCATGTGGTATAGCTTTGTACTGTTCGACTGTACATTGCTAGCCTTTTTGGCTTTGCTATACCACATGTATCAAGAAAAGTCATACTGGTTTACAATTTGGAATGAGTGTAGTAGCATTGAATTTCTACGGTACGGATCTAAATAATAGTTCTTCGTATTAGTAGCTCGAATGTGAACTGAAATCATAGTTCACGAAACACATAGCCGCTTCCATTTTTTTTTTTTTTTTTTGCCAAAATATGAGATAAGGCCCTGTGGCTGTCTGGCCCCTGCTAGTCTGCGTCAACCCTGCCTTATCTTTTCGCGTTCACCAGCTCTCTCTCTTTCTATCGTGGCGACGACTGGGCGAGCGCCGCCGCACTACATCGGGTGCCAGGCCTCCGTCGGTCACTTCGCCAGGCCTTCGTCGCGGGCTCTTCGCCGGCGACGAGCACCAACTGTATGCGCACCCTTCTCTTCCCTTCCTGCTGTCCGCAACTGAGTTCCCGAACCCTGACGTCTTAGAGCTATTTTGCTATTTGTATATATTATGCCTAGTTGTCTACCACTAACTTCGACTTTTACAAAAAGAAAGGCTTTCCATGTGTAGCCCCATGTCTTTTGCTGGTCCGCCCCTATCTATAGATCACCATCGTATACGTTTGAACTTTGGACATTTGAGATGGACGGACATTGCGTTAACATGTCCATGTTATCTATGGCTTTTATACGTTAATCGTAAATAGATGACTAAAGTCATTTGGTTATATCAGATGCTTTTCAGCTATGAATCTGAGCAGTGCTTCTCTACATACATAGTTGCATGCTCTTGGGATTGCAAAATTGTACCAAGTCAAGGTTTCTATCTCAGACGTCCAGTAATTGTGGCCCATTTTAGTGCACCTATCGCAACATTATGTTGGACAGACAGATTCTTGTCAGACTCACAGTGCCTTCCTAGTTGCCTTTCGTTTTAAGTTCTTGAATCTGAAATCTGACCATCATGAACCAGGTTGAACATTGGTTCTCTACAAGCATGGTATAATGGTAGAGAGCGGAGTTCAGCTGACACTGACCTCCACTTTGAAGAGCACAGGCAAGACATCATGGATCAGTGCGGACGGGCTGAATAATGGATCACATACTACCAAAGTAAGCATTGGAAAGCATAGAGATAGAGTGCTAGCAAAGTTTTTTTTTTCAGTCATCACTAGCGTGTCTTCACATTGCATTGCTCTTTTCTCCCTAATATACAAAATGAAACCATTTCCCAAAGCAAGGATTGAACTGAATATATCTTCTTCTTTTTTTTTTTGCGAAACTGAACTGAATATATATCACATGTTTTTTGTACTTAATATACTAAAAACAGGTTTACTGGGCCTCAGAAATTTGGTTCCTGGCATGGTTCAGTGGCATAAATAAATATGGGAAAAGGATCACCATATAAAATCCAAATCACTTGGGGCATCCTTTTATTCTTTACCACTGTTCCTCCCACTTCATTTCCAAAGAAAAAAATCCTTATGTTTCAGGAGAAGCATGAACGTAATGGCACTTTACAACCAACAAAAGGCCAGAAGCAGCAGCTGTGCACAATATGTGCAAAAGGGCATACATGTCAATCGGTTGTTAACCGGACGAGACAAATGCGAGCTCTAATAGACTCAAACAAGCCCTACCAAGCACATTCTGTATTCAAGCACTTAATGGATGAGGGGCACAGGCCTTCATTGGTTACGTACACAATTCTACTGACCGCCCTGACAAACCAGAGGATGTTTGAGTCGATTCCATCACTGCTTGCTCAAGTTGAACTAGCTGGAATTAGGCCGGACTCTATCTTCTTCAATGCCTTGATAAATGCTTTTGTTGAGGCGAAGCGGATGGGCGAAGCAATAAGCACATTCTGGAAAATGAAGCATTCTGGCTGCGACCCAACTACAAGCACCTTCAACACACTGATAAAAGGATATGGCATTGTAGGCAAACCCGAAGAATCACAGCGTGTCTTCAACATGATGGGCATTGAAGGATCAGTCAGACCTAACCTCACAACATACAACATTCTTTTGAAGGCATGGTGTGATCAGAGAAATCTTGAGGAGGCCTGGGGTGTTGTGTGCATGATGCGAGCAGCTGGTGTTGACCCTGATATCGTCACTTACAATACCATAGCCAGTGCATATGCCAATAATGGTGAGACATGGAGAGCAGAAGAGCTCATTGTGGAGATTCAGGACTAGAGTACACACCAGCGAGCGAACATGGGGCATAATTATTGGTGGTTATTGCCGGGAGGGCAGGTTGGAGGAAGCATTACGATGCGTCCAGCAAATGAAGGATGCAGGAATTGTTCCTAATGTTGTCATCTTCAACACACTGCTGAAGGGCTTCCTTGATGCAAATGACATGGCTGCAGTCAATAATGTGAGTTCAGGAGAAACGTTCCACTTTTGTTCATGTACATACTAAGAGAATGGATTGTTTAATTTTGTGTCTGACATCTCAAAAAAAAAATTGTGTTCATCTGATGCAGATCCTGGGTCTGATGGAGCAGTTTGGCATCAAGCCTGACATTGTTACCTACAGTCATCAGCTGAACGCATTCAGCTCACTAGGCCACATGGCAAAATGCATGAAGGTGTTTGACAAAATGATTGAGGCTGGAATCGAGCCAGATCCTCAGGTATACAGCATTCTTGCCAAAGGATTTGTCCGTGCTCAGCAGCCTGAGAAAGCAGAAGAGCTTCTGTTGCAAATGAGCCATCTTGGTGTCTGCCCAAATGTCGTCACTTTCACCACTGTCATTAGCGGGTGGTGCAGCGTGGCCGACATGGAGAGTGCCATGAGAGTCTATGAGAAGATGTGCAAGTCAGGCATCAATCCCAATCTCAGGACATTTGAGACTCTGATCTGGGGCTACAGTGAACAGAAGCAGCCATGGAAAGCTGAGGAAGTCCTTCAGATGATGCGGGAGACTGGTGTCAAGCCGAAGGAAAGCACCTACTGTCTCATTTCTGATGCATGGAAAGCTGTTGGTTTGACTGAGAACATCAACAACTCAAATGGTCCCCCCAATGGTCCTTATGCAATTGAAAAACTGGATCATTCAGATGACAAGTGCAACGTGCAAATTTCAGAAGACAATAGCAAGCTGCAAAATTTTGATGGAAGTAATGGACGTGCAATGGATGGTCGTACACGTTCCAGTTTTCTTCAAATAACAAATTCGCTAGGAAGTGGTGGTATAGTTTGTGCCAAGGTCCTGAAGGCTGGAGAATTTCCACCAGAAAGACTGAAGGCTATCAAAAACACACCCTTTCTACAAAGATCACAACGATTTCAGTTACTGCATCTCGACTTTTGTAGGAAGCAGCTTCAGAGGAATGGTGTATTCTATAGTCAGAGCATCAGCTCATTCAAAATGGTTCTCTAGTAGAGGATGCATTTATTAATTAGATGTACACATTGGGCTGTAGCTTAAAAAAACTCGGTATGCCAAGTCTGCTGCCTATGATGTGGGTTATTTTTTATGATTCAGAAGCAATTCCTGAGTGCCAAGCATTTCAAACGTTCAAACAATTTCACAAGTAGTCTAAAAATATGTGATGACCTGGGGTGCTCTGACAGATTATGCAGGGACTTCTTGATCGGTATACATTAACAAGGCATAAAGTAAGGTCTTGAAAACGTGGTGTCGGGGCATTGCCGGGGTTGATTGCCAAAAGCTTGCCAAATTTCTCTTTTATATAGTTTAAGAATTTTCTAAAGACTTGCAAAAACTTTGACTATAAAAATTATGGTGCCAATCCTTTAGCTATGAACCAATTGTTGACCACAATTTTGGCATGCTATGATTTTGGTTTGGCAAGAATTGGATGCCAGGCCCTTAACTCGTGAGAAAAAAAAAAAAGCCGGGGCAGGCCGGGACAGAATCCAGAAAGGGAATCTGTAGTAGACTGGGAGAAAAAGCCGGCCGAGCCCACCTTATTATTATCCCCACGTTTAGCCCACCTTAACCCCCACCATGGACCGCATCCTCTTCTTCCCTAGAAAGCCGAAGCGGGAACGGAAGCCGGAGCGCAACGAAGAGATCGCGAGTTACGACGGGCCGGATCTGATCAGCCAACTCCATGACGGCGTCCTCGGCGCCATAGTCACCCTCCTTAAACCCGAGGAGGGCGCCCGCACCGCCGTCCTCTCCCGCCGCTGGCGCCACGTGTGGCGCGCCGAGCCGCTCAACCTCGACGATAGCTTCAGAGGGCTGGTGCGCCGCGAACAAGATCGGATCCGGGTCATCTCCCAGATCCTTGCTGCTCACCCGGGCCCCGTCCGCCGCATCGCCACCACCAACATCGATCTTGACGACAACATCCGCATCTACGACGATTGGCTCTGCTTGCCGGTGTTCGACAAGCTCCAGGATCTGGTACTCCATTTCCCCCCGGGCCACAGTCGCCCCAGTGAGCTGCCCGCCTCCGCGTGCTTGACCTCATAGCCTGTTCGTTCCCGTCCGGCTGTGGGACGCTGGCCTTCCCATGCCTCAACTACCTGTCGCTCCATTACGTCGACTTCACCTAGGAGCTCCTGCAGCGCATCATCTCCAGTAGCCCCGCCATCGAGTCTCTCTGGTGCTTTACGCCAATTCCGGCCACCGTCAGCTGCGCCTCTCCCAGCCCAGGCTCAGAAACCTGGTTGTTGGGGTCACCCCTATGCATTTGCCAAGCAGCGACGGCCTGAACGATCTAGTCATCGAGGATGCTGCAAACTTGGAGCGCCTTCTTCTACATGCTTTGGGGACTGGTCCTTTAATAAAGATACTCGGTGCAACAAACCTCAAGATGATAGGTTACCTCGCAACTGGCTTAGAGCAACCCCAGCAGTAGCCCCAAAATCAAGCCCCCCATTCTTGATTTGGGTGCTTCCCCCATTTTTATTGGCCCTCTATTTTCCATTTGCTCCAACAGAAACCCCTATACCAAAGCCCCCAAATTCTCTTAACAGACACTGATCACTGGGACCCACATGTCATCTCCAATCTCTCTACCTTCTGAGCTATTACACGGAGAAGGGGAAGTGCTCGAGTAGCCGCATGCGTTGTTTGCCTCGAAGGAAAGAGGCGTTGCCGGGGAAAGAGCCGGTGGTAGGATGTTGGGTCGACGACGAGAAACCGGGACAGGAGCCGGACTTGCCGAAGGAAGGAGCTTGCCGGAGGGGACGGGGCGGGCCGAGGGAAGTGGACGCGCCGGAGGGGAAGGAGCTCGCCGGAGGGGAGGGGGGGCGCCGGAGGGGACGGGCGAGCACGGGACGAGGGTGCGCCGGCGGGGAAGGGAATCACGGGCGGCGCCGAAGGAGAAGCCGAGCATGGGATGGGGTCTCGTGTTGTTGGCCCAACAAATTTGTTGGGTGTGGGGTAGTTTTTGTTGGGCCAACAAATTTCGGGTCCATAGTAGGGGTTCAGTTGGAGTTGAATTTTTGACCTTAGACCCCATATTTAGCTATTGGGGCTTGAGTAGGGGGCCTGCTGGAGTTGCTCTTACCCATTGTTGCGCTCAACGACAAGTCAATTTTTAAGGTAGTAAAAAAACATTTCATTCCTTCTCTGCAAGTTTATGTTTAAATCAGACAAGGTAGATACAAGGTTCCCTCACTCCCTCTTGATTCATTTACGACACTCACAATGCTAGAAACTATCATGATTTTTATAGTTTTGGACATTGTTTTACTATCTTTCACAATGTATTTTTCTATCATGATATCACTGGCCCACTTGTCACTCTCACATATTGTCTTGGTTTACGTGAAGACTTATTTCTTAGTTAGACTTGGTTTTTCTTGTTTTTTTTCTCTCGCTCATCAATAAATACAACGCCACATCAAAAAAGCAATAAATAGATGGGTAATAAATGAGGATAGAAACTATCATAGAGTCTGCATTGTGAGTGCTCTTATTATTAGATTTTGGCTTGAAGGAATTATATATGCCCCCGTTGTCAATCGATTTATTAGTTTCTCATTGGGGATAGAATAATAACAGTAAACATGCATTAATTGTTTCAACAAGTAAATACTCACCTTTCGTGGATATATCTACTATAATATCCTACTTGAGAGCTCACGAGATCAACGGCTCACATAACAACGTCATCTCATTGGAGGGCTGAGATGAAAAGTTTGATCTCTACTATAATGTCCCACTTAAGAGCTCACGAGATCAACGGCTCACATAACAACGTCATCTCATTGGAGGGCTGAGATGAAAAGTTTGATGCAGGGTCGGACTACCTATCACGCGCGGCATCGCGGCATGGGAACAGCGTTCGAACCCCTACCCTCGCACCCATCGAACAAATGAGATTTCGGAAAAAAAATACGCGGCTCCACGCGGAAACCCGACCGGGATCGGCGACGAACTGCCGGGTCTCGCCACGAGATCTACGGCGGACTGCCCGGGGGTCGCTGTTCGTAGCGTGCTCCAGGAGGTCGCTGCCGAGATCCACGGCCGACTGCCCCTCGCCACGAGATCGACGGCGCGCCCCCGATCGTGAGGGGAACGACATAGGGCGCCACAGTCCAGGATCCGCAGACCAGTCCCAGGACCCGCACGCACGGACGGCACGGTTAGCAAACTCGCCAGTCCCTTTTCTCCTCTCTTGATCGTTGTTGTTCATATGTCCTAACGTTTGCAGGATCGAGCCGCCGTTCTTCGCCTGCTCGCCGTCCGTCGTCTCTCTGTCCTTTGCACCAGCTATATATACGTGCCAGATCGAGCACGTCATTCTTCGCCGGCTGATGGACTGACGGTGAGCACATCTACGGAACCATCTCTGCCTTGGTCATACTTCCATACGTCGAAGCTATCTTTCACTGGATGCATGAACAGCACGCCGGCCATGGCCTCCTTCCTAGCTTGCTTTGACGTCATTGTTGCTAGCTCCATGACATCATGATGACATCGATATGTTTTCTGGCCGTTTTTAGGAAAATAAATGTGCAAATACCATGGTAATACACATATATACCTTCTTTTCTTTTCCCTCCTGATCAAACAAAACAGAATAGCCCTCCTTTTTGTTTTTAATGTCAGCATTAAGGATATTCAATCATGTGACATAGTCTTGATTGCATATAGTTCTATCAACTATTTTTCTGAACCTGTAACTTGATGTTTTCATGCATATCACAAGTTGAAACCATCTGAGGAAGGTTGTACTGTTTAACTCTTACCATGATTTTTCAGCCTTTTCAGTTATGTTTAGGAAACTCTGTATGTCGTCAGATTGATCAGCACCCTCTTCAGAAAAGTTTTCCATCTCTTCCGAAGTGTCTGTGCCTTGTTCAGTCAATGTTTCTTCTTCCTGCACATCATGGTGGAAACGATCAATCTATTGCACCTCACTGGTGGGCACAAATTCCAAAAACTTCCAAACATACAACTTAAATGTCATTTGTTTCTAAAACAAGAGGTTCTGAATGCACATATGATAGAAATTTACCCTAAAGAGTAAAGATCAGAATCATTCATTTCAGGATCCATCTCTATTTGATACTTGAGAGTACTGAAGCCTTATGTCTCTCTCCTCTCAGATGATTGGCCAGGTACCATTGTTTACATATCACTTGGATATGTTTCTACGAACCATGCATTCATCATTTGTTGTGCGATTATTCTGAACCCTTGTGTACCTCTACTTCTAACCACTGAAAACATATTGTACTTTATGTCTGCAGTTTCGTTGAGATAAACTCCCATCAAACTGTGTCATTTGGCAAGGTTTAGAAGCCAGTCAGTTGTTGTATCATCGATAAAAAGCAGCTCTGTTGAGCCCTCAGTCTTAACTCCTAATTCTTCTGACAAAACCCACTGCTTTCAGTCTGAACTCCTAATACTTGTTCTGACAAATTTTCTTACCTTTAGGGTTTCATCAGGTTGCAATTTTTTTGAGAAAATAAGAAAACAATTTCACTGGCATTTGGTCTAATTTAATGTTTTTGTAGATAATAATGACTGAATATTGAAGGCAGACTGCATTCTACAATGAGTCATTGTTATCTGGTATATCTAGATCATAAGATAGGAGCCTACACACACTTGTTATCTAGGACGCATGACTCCGGATGCTAGGGCAATAAGTAAGCTGCTTTGAAAATAAACAATATGGAACAATCATATAGCTGAAATTTTAGTTTTAAATTTATTTTCCAGATAATGAATACGAGGGGTCTGAATCTTTGTTGTAAGTCCGTTGAGAGATTAATGACTTTGACATTGCAAATTAAACTTAAAAATATTTCGTATTCTTCAATGTTGAGTCTACTTCTATTATACAGGTTCGTGCTTAGGTATTTCTCTTCATCTGTGAAACATCTGTTCTTAGGTATTTCTTTTTAACATAACATCATATACAAATTAACATAACATCATATACAAATTCTTTGTATCGGTCACTGATTGATGCTTACAAAATTTACAGGTTGATCAATTTTATTTTGATGTATTTTGGATGGTTTGGTTGAAAGAACTATATTTATTCTTAACATTAGAGAAAATTATATTTTGCTCAAATTTTTTGCTATATTAGTTGACAAAAAAATACTATTTACTGTGACTTGTTTATACAATATATAAGACATGAATTTTAATGATTTGTTTTTATGTTTTATCGTAGCGTTAGCACGGGCATTATACTAGTATATAATAATATAGTTGTATTTCACACCTGACACATCTGCCCTTATTTTGTTTCACTGCTTGCATGGATGTTTTGGCTACCAGAGCATGGTTCCTGTCAGCTTGGTGGAGCGCTTCTCCACTGTCAAGATTTTGGCATTACAGATGCCTGAAGTTCCGAAGTTGGAGGTTGTCATAGCCTATTTAAGATGCTTTCCTTGCTTGGAGAAGCTCAAGATCAAGGTGCCTTTCCTGTTGCAAGCCTCTCTTTTTTTTACTGCCACATTTAATTATATTCATGAGTAAAATGCACCATATATAGTCCTTGAACATCTCCAATGTAGGATTATGAACAAGTTTTGCATAAGTGGATCGCTAGAGGTCCAAATCTTCTTAAGCAACATTGTTCAGACCTACCTAAGTGACACATTGGAACAAGTTCAAGTTACTCAATTCACCACCCGCTGCTGGCTTGTATAATATATATGTTGGTGTTCTTTTCGGTTCTATTACAACACCTGGAAGACTGGTCTGGAAGTGGACTGTGACCCATCTGCTCCTATCGAGTGCCTTGACCACAGCCTCAAGACCATCGTGCTGCAAACATATATAGGAACCAAGCCACAGGTTGATTTCGCAAAGTTCTTTGTTGAGAGAGCCAGGATTCTCGAGGTCATGAAGTTCTATGTCGGTGGAATTTTCACCCTAGAATGGCTTCAAGACCAGTGCAATCAGCTCAATATCGAGAACAGAGCCTCAACACGTGCTCTGTTTCCTTTCGTACTTGAGAGGGAGTTGCCCCTCTTGTTTTGGATGGATGGTATCCTCTAGAGAAGACCCCTTCATAGACTGTGCGCCATGATGATGGCTTCTTGTTCTCGCCAGCTACATAAACTAGAAGGAATGTACAGCAGCTCCAACAATGACGTTGTTTTCTTTTAAGCTACTCCCGCTCTATCAGGCCCTCGGTCACCGTCGGCAAGAACCTCGTTCTGGCATGATGCTTGATTGATGAGCAGGCACTGGTGTGTCAAGAAAACCATCTCAGTGGCACAAGTGTGGTAGTTTGGGGTGGATGACCTCGACTTCTTGGTTAGCAGACTATCACAATATGGTCGCAATGACAAATAAGTACTAAATTTGTTTCAAATTGTAGTTCGTTTGACTTTTTCAACCTCAACTTTGACCACTCGTCTTATTTAAAATTTTGTGTAAAATATCACTTCTTTTGTTATGGCTTGCTTTATTAACAAATGATATTTAAGAATGACTTAAATTTAACTGTTTTTATGTAAATTTTTTAAATAAGATGAGTGGTCAAACTTAAGTCAAAAAAAAGTCAAACGAACTATAATTTGAAACGGATGGAGCAACAAACGACAAGCTAGTAACTATAGACATTGGCAGGTTGGATTGGGACCTCAACTTATACCACCTCACCACAATTCTAAGCAGCAACACCACTCTGTAATTGAGATGTACATTACTATACAGCCACAACCGCTCCACGAGCACCATACCATCGCCCTATCATGCTGCAACAACATTACCCAGGAAGACAAAACCATCAAACCAACATGCCATTGCCCTTGTTTGCGTCGTTGTCACCCACATCGTCGATCCAACTGCTGCCATATATGCAGGGCTGGCCGCCGCAGTCCGCCAATCACCACGTCAACAGATCCATTTGCGCTGTGCTTATACACGTTGTCGAATAGTACTAGACTAGCCATGCCATGCAAAGCTAGCCGAATTATGATAGCAATTATTTGGGGATTATAAACAAAATTATAATAACAATGTATGGATAAAATTTAAAGTAACAATGCCTTATATGCTCTCACTACCTCCTCTATAGTTTGCAATCAGTTCCTTACAGTAATTGTTGTGCTAGCTAGAACATCTCAAATTTCTAACAGTGAAACTTCGAGGTTAGAGTATTACTTCTGGAGTGCTGGTGTATTTCATTCGTGTTCTAGCAATAAAAGGAAAGAGGGCACCATTTGTGTGTGTGTGTGTTGGGGTTTGTGTGTGTGGGGGCATGTTCCCTGACTCCACAACTACAAGAGAACACGGGCATGTGGTCTGACTCGTTTCTTCACAAATAGAGAATAGTTGCAACTGACCAAATGTCTCCGTGCGTGGATCACATAGGAAGATAAAAAGCAGGGTCGTACGTTTTGTCTTTAACAAAGTGGCGCTACTGTAACAGCCTCAAGCATCATTATGCGACCGGCCGGCAGGTTGCTCCCATTGTAAACAAACAAGTCCCGAATGAACGGTCACAAATCAAATTATTGTTGTCACCTCCAAGAACAACATATCGAGCGTCATCAACAGTAACATGTCAGATTGCACCTTTCCCTTGATTTCACCATTAGCTATGGGTGGATGGTAGTTGCACACAATTTCTGGCTAATAGTACATACCCTCTTTGTCTCTGAATAATAGATTCCTTGCAAGTTTGATTAGTATGATAGGAAAAAAAAAAGACAGTACTACAATTTATAAGACAGTACTACTTTGAGCATTATAATTGTAAAAGATGCAAAGTCAGGTCTGCTCAAAGTTAAGGTATCTTACCTTTAACTAAATTTATAGAAAAAAAATATATCGATATGTAACTCTCAATAAATACAGTATAAGAATGCATTTCATGACATAATCTATGTAAATTTAGTAACATTTTAAATCATTTGACTTAGCAAAATATTTTAGAATTGTACTCCTTTTTTGTCCCCTGAATAAATAGATTTATAGAGTTGTTCGAAGTCAAAATTTTAAAATTTTAACCGAATTTGCAGAAAAAACTGTTAAAATTTGTGGTATCAAATTAGTCTCGTAAGATTTACCATATAATATATTTTCATAAGGTGTTCATTTTCTTTCATAAATATTGTTATTTTTTTCTATAAAGTTGGTTAAATTTTAAAACGTTTTTTCTCAAATACACAAAAGATTTAACTGGCACGGATATTGATTTTTTTTTTTTTGCTACAGAGTACTTCTAACGTCTCAACAAACATGTCAATGTCTCTTTTTGTCACGGTACGAAAGTGGAGCATAAGTACCAGAGTGCTACGTCGACCGGTCATTATTTACTCGTGCACAAACAGAACCGTTTCTGATCTCTCGGTGCCCCCACTGGCTCTATTTTCGATGCAAAGCACAGGCACTACGAGACATCCTGCCTTGTCTCCATTTGCTCATCCTCATCATTGCCATAACTTCTCCCTGCTTGTGTGCGACTAGCAAATCCAGCCATGCATGGTATGGTATGCACGGCACGATTGCAAGTACTGTATGCATCCATGAATGATCCTCAGGTTCTCGTCTCGCCATTTGCCCGAGGCACAACCTGAAGACCTGGAGTAGTGTGGGCTTGGACAAACTGCATGCAATTGCAATCCGTTTGAGCGAGCACTTGTATTGCTATGAATCTTGTTGCAAAAGGTACTGGCTGCTTTATATCTTAACCTGCTGGAATCTTGTTGCTGGGTTCTTAGTTTCAAAAGAAGAAATAATTTTTTTCTTTTTAAAAAAATTACATTACAAAGCAGCAGACGCTTAACACGCACACATACTCATCCCTATGAACACACGTACGCAAACCCCTATGATATTGAGCCGACAAATCTCGTAATTCACGAAGTCACCACAGACGACTCGCTGTCGATGGGGATGTCGCCTATCACTTAATGCGTAGCGCCGGAAAATGCTGAAATAATCCGGGATAATATATCGCACCCAGAATTTGAACCCTCGGTGGAAGCCCCAACCAATGACCTTTGCCACTACACCGTGAGCCCTTGAAAAAGAATGAATAATTAGCTTGCTGGAATGAATTATTGATGAACTGATAGCAGCAAGGTGGTTTTTGTGAATGAGAGCAACCAAGAGGGAGCTACCCAGTGGATCGATGCTAGAGTGACTTGTCCATTCCGGACCCGACATCGTAACCAGGTTCCAGGATGGAATTAGCGATGGGGTGACGTCCTCTACACGGAAGAGGTTGCGTGCTGCCTGCTTCCCCAACCGGACGCGGCCCAGGTGAAAGGTCCCTTGTGGTTTTTGGTAATTGAGTGTCAACATTAGGTGGACTAACAATGTGTGATTGAGATAACACACAGGAGATTAGTTCACATATGATGATGCAATGAAGGAGCTTATTGCATATGAGATATGACATGTAGTCATGTGACCGGTTACAAGTGTGAAGGGCAAGTCGAGGCTTTGAAGTCATGGACCGCGAGGCGGTGAAGCTTGGGCAAGACTTGGCGCCGACGGACCGACGCAACGGTGAAGAGCAAGTGGGTCATGATCGATGGACCAAGAAGGTCATGTGATGATATGGAGTGGATCATATCATTCTTGATCGTGTTGGTGCATTGGTTGCATCGGCACTTGGAGATGGAGCGAAATGGAAATGCGCAAGGCAAAGGTATAACCTATAGGGCATTTCATTTCGCCGGTCATGAGGATCTTAGAGAAGTTTATGACCGGGTTTAGGATAGATGACCGTACTATCAAGAGGGGCAAACTTGTTTGCATATCGGTCATCTAGTGCCACTTGTGCGATTTAACTTTGCGATGTGTTAGGATCGAGTGGCGTGGTGAGATCAAGAGAAAATTCCTTTTAAAATGATTGTGAAAATGCTAACACATATGCACATGGTGATGTACACTTGGTGGTGTTGGCACATTTGCAAAGAAGAAGTTGTTTCGGTGTTTCTCAGACAATTGGACTGACTTTGGAGTGGAATACTGCTTTGATCCGTTGTTCTTTGGATCAAGTAACTATGTGGGTTGTGTAGCCCTCTGAGTTAGCTTTCCATAGAGTCCAAGATCATCGAAAATGGAGTTCGGATGAAGGAGATATCGCCGTTTTACCGGGCAGTGGTCTGACCGGACGCTGTGACCGGACGCTCCAGTCCAGAGTCCGGTCAGAGGGTCCGGTCAGGCATGTTTTGGAGTGTTCTGACCGGAGGGTCCGGTCAAGAGTCCGGTCGGTGCGTTCGGTCACTTCCAGAGAGGTCTTTGGGGCGTTTTTAAGTGTCGGGAGCGTCCGGTCAGTGACCAGTGCGTCCGGTCAGGTGACGGGAGTCCAGTCGACCCCGAAAACTGCTACTAACGGCTAGTTTTGCCCTTGGGGCTATAAATTGAAGTGGTGGTCGGCCATAGCTGGTGGTTATGCACCTTGGGGACTTTGTGTCCATGCTTGAGGTGCTAGAGAGCCTTCCCACTCATATATGCTTGATAGTGTTCATCCGATTGTGTGAGAGATCGATTTCTAGTGCATTGCTTTGAGAGATTGCATCATGTGGCACTAGGTGATCGTGTTGCAAGCCGGTGTGCTTGTTTCTCTTGGAGGTTGCCACCTCCTAGACGGCTTGGTGGCAAGAGACTCCGTTGAAGCACGCAAGGGAGATTGTGCGGTGCTCCGGAGGAGGATTTGTGAGAGGTTCGTGCTCACCTCGCGGGGATCGCGAAGAGCAACACTACTAGAGCGTGTCATTGAGTTACCTCACTTGTGAGTGTGGGTTCAATCGCGGTGCCTTGAGGGTCTCACTTGAGAGTGGTGTCTTGCGATTGCCTTGCGGGCGTGCCTTGAGGGGCAAGTGATTTGAGGATCACAATCGAAGAACCATCTAGGTGAAACAATCGAAGGAACCACCCAAGATGTTGGTCGACACAACGAGGAGTAGGGGGAAGTTGGCAAGCTTCCCGATACCTCGGTAAAAAAAACACCGGTGTCAACTTGTCTACTCTTCTCGGTGGTTTGCATTCTCCAAATCACAAGCTTTGTATTTACATTCATTTATACCTTGTGCTTGTGCTTGTGGAGTAGCTCTTGCAATTACTAGCTTGTGTAGCTTGTTTAGTTGATTTGCTTAGTTTGAATAGCTAAGTAATTTGAGCCTTTGGGTTAGGCGTGTGTCGCCTTGTCTATTGTGCATCTAGTGAGCTTAGGTTGGCTTTGTGCTTTTGCTCATTAGAATTGTGTAGGAGCTCACCCTTGTTTGAAGTACTAGTGCATAGGTTTGTGTGATCTTGCAATAGGAACGGTTAGAAGCTCAAGCTAGGCTTATCACCTCATTTGCTTTGTGTAGGATCTTTTATGAGGTGATTTAGAGTCATAGCTAGAGGGGTGAAGTCTTGGCTAAACGAATAGTTTCAATTCCGCATTATATTTGTTTAGCCGGCGTAATTAGTTTTAGAAAGGACTATTCAACCCCACCCCCATCTCGACCCTACACCGGGCGTGCCACGTGGAGCCTTGACGGGCACTCGCGTCGTTATAGTCGCTCGGTCGCTCAGTAGTTTCCAGTTAGTACAACTTCCTAAGCTCCACCGTTAGAGCCGGTGATTTATGTTGTGTGCTTGTTTCGTCCCGCTCTTGCGTGTAACAAAACCTCATTTTCCCTTAAAGCAATACAGCACATGCGTGATTCCGGAAAAAAAAAAAAAAAGAGTGACATGCCCCTCGATTATGGCGCTCTTTGTTTGTTTGGCCGCATCCTCTTGTGACTCATGATTAGTCAATTGCATGCATGTTTACGACTCATCACATCCCTCGCGCGCTTGTCAGCTCTCTTTCAGTTGTCACCAACACACCAACCATTGAGGCGGACGGCGACGGGGCGCAGGGCGCATGCACCCCTGTCTGTCGTCGTGCTCCCTCCCGTGCCTACGTTTGCAGCCGGCGATCGTGCCATGGCAAAAGGAGCCCAACTGGGGCTCCAAGACGAACCCAGACTGGCAGCGTTGCGATTCGCCGCCTGTTCTGGCTCAATTGCCCACTGGACCGACGAGGTTGCCTCGCTGCCTCCCTTCGATCCATCGCATTCGACATGTTTTGTACTAGAACTGCTTTTGTGTGGAAGAAGGTGTATTCGATTGCTTGGATGAAAGATTGCCAGATTTCGACAACACGAGTAAATATGGATCGCGTTGTTTTTTCACAAATAAAGATGGGCAGCGTTCCAAAACACCCCTATTGCAACCAAATCTTGGCGTGGCATAAGGGTAAAAAATTAGTAGTCCTCACGTGTTCTGTCATAGTGTTGCTCGTAATTTATCAATATTGATTATGTGGCACCGAATAGATTCTATTTGTGTGTTATTATACATTGAACCATGTTCGTTATTTATTAGGGGAAAGTAGAATTTGCGCTAAAGCAAGGGCCTCTAATTTTTTTTTCATGCCTTAGACGTTTAAAATGCCATGAGCATTTTTTTTTTTGGGGGTGGGGTGGGGTGGGGGGGGGGTGGGGTGGGGGTTGGACACCACAGGCAATTTCAAATGGAGCAGAGCTGTTAAAAAAGTTCGGTAAAATACATTTTGGATCTCGGATAAGAAGCGAGAAAGAATTGATATTTTGGACTACATTGGGTCGTTTGCACCTCCGTGAGACCGTGTTTAAAGGAGCTCCACTTAGCCAAGCTATTCTTTTAACCCGTTTGGTAGCAAGACGATTTCAAATCAATTTCTATAGCCCATTTGAAGAAGTATACAACCCGAGCACGTAGTCTGTTTGCAACCGGTCTTCAAACTCCTAGGGTGTTTGGTAGGTTGGACCGGGGAGCCCGGCCGAGGGGACGGTGTGGCCGGCCCGCGCACGGTAGAGTAGGGCCAACCTCCCCTGTTTGGTTCGCTGGCCTAGGGGAGGCAGGCGGGCTGTGGCTCGTGTTTGGGCGCCACCTAAGAGCGAGCCGGCAGCCCAACTACCACCAAGCGCCCGACGAGGCGGTGTTTGGTGGCCGGCACGGCTCCCATGCCTCCCCAACTATCACCACCAGGAACCAAAGACACCAGCATCACACACATATATGAACAGTTTACCTCTCAATACACATGTATTTGAACTATGTATTTCACAAGTTTGAACATATTTCCATCATCAGTTTACATGTCAATGCGCATTGTCATCGAAAACTGAAATCCAGTAGATGAAATAAGTATGAAATTGTGTTGAACCAACAACTCACACACAATGAAAGAAGTATTTCAGTTGAACACAAATGCACATGAAGAAAGAAGCAATGGCCTCAGCTAATAATGACACCCTCCAACAGTGGGCCAATATACCAACAGAACACATGGAGGCCATGAAATCATCGAGAAACTTACAACCTCAAGGCATCAACAAGTCCAACATCCAGTGGTACAGCAGTTACTGAGGCATGCAAGTTCCTCGACGATTCGATGAACAACATGAAAACTTGAATCAACAGTGGGTTAGGCTCCTCATCCTCAACACTCTCAGGCTCCTTCCTCTCATCCCTATCGTGCGAACAACAATGCTGACCATGGACATGATCATGCCGGTGGCCTGACGGACCATCATGGCACGAGCCTAGTAATAGGATCCATCTACATGCATGTAACTGAGATTAACATCTAACATGATAGCCCTGGCTGGCCTCAACAAAGATTTGACTCAAAAGGGGCGGCCGCTTGATCGAACAAGCCTTCCGGTGCTAGTGGACTACATCATCGACCAAGAACACATCATCAACCAAGAAAGCATCATTGAGCATCAGGCCATCGAACATGAATAAAGAAAAGACCGAACAACAAACTCTATCAGGTACGCAGTGGGGAGAGGAGAGGGGGATCAATTTAACCTTACCGTGAACGGAGAAGCACCGACGAAGAAGGAGCAGGCCTGGAAGAAGGGGAAGCAGATCCGCACCGCACACCACCGCGCGAACCCTAGCTCAACGCCCGAACCGAGGAAGAAGAAGCTTGGCCCCCGGAGTCCCGAAGAGGAAGAAGAAGCGTCGGCAACGCCTCGGCCTAGATTCGCGGCAGGGGAACGGAGATGAAGCCCGCCGGGGATCCCAGCTGCCTCGACGCACACCACCGCACCAAACCCTAGTTGGTCTCTCACAGGATTGGAGCGAAGATGGAAGAGGAGCGAGCGAGAAGAGGAAGGCGGGAGAGGGAGGAGTGGATATATAGGCCATGGATTTCGGGGAGGGGGAGGAGGCGGGAGGAAGATTCACCATTCCCGCGCGAGCCCGCGAGAGCCACCAGCCGCCGTGTGAAATCGCCCCCAAATCGCACACGCTGCGCCGCGCGAGGCCGAGCTCGAGAGGAATACAGGAAAATGACGTAGCAGTGGAGCCTGGCGGAAGGGGTCGATTTGACTCCCGTGGGCCGGGCCGAGAGACGTAAAAACGCCCCAAACGCCGGAGTGCGCCCCCAGCGTAAACAGGATCACGGGCCACCCTACCAAACACGCCCCTAGTCTTTACGAAGCATGTGCGGGAGCGCTGTCAGGGGCATCACCACAAATTTGTCAAAACAATAATTTCTTCTAATATTTTCATCATATATACCCACTATAACATGAGCCTATACACCCACGAGGCAAAACGAGTCTATACACACACAAGGCAACTGTACCCTTTAATTTGCTATAGGCTGCTCAGTTGGTGGCCACTCAATGCTGTAGGCAAGGGCGGAGCTACGTTATGGCCATAGAGGGCTCCGGCCCCCCCTTGCCATGCAAAAAAAATGAGGATCAATGATGGTGTGCATGTTATTTGCTAAGATGTTTTTCATGTATGATGGCTAATTTAGTTCACAAGCATACCCCATAGGCGACATGCAAGGCTAACACATGCACTACCAGTCAACACGCAAGCAAACCGATAAAGAGAGACATGCATGTTCGGTAGTTTTAGGCCATATAATCACTTAATTGCATAGTTCATAGTACGGTTTAGTAGTTTTATATCTTTTATGTGAATATAAATAGATAAAGAGAGACCAATGTTTTTTTTTACTTTTCCTATACTATATATAGTCGCCTTGGCAAAGGCAAAAATCAAGCGATGAGCGTAGAACATCATGTATATATTATGCAAATATTACATAAAACATCCGTAGAACATGTCGTAATGTTCACATATTTACAAGAGTTGTTCTTTCATGGTAAAAAATTGTCTATTGTCATTGTCTATTGTCCTTCCATAGTAAAAAATTGTCTATTTGTCATCTTTGATTGTGCTTATATAGATAGAGATTGTCATTTGTTCTTTCATGGTAAAAAATTGTAACTTGTTGATCTGTATTTGTTACATGTGTTCTGTGACAACATGTCGTAATGTTCACATATTTACAAGGGTTGTTCTACTATGTTTTTATGTTGTTAACATAATTTATGCGTGATTTATGTGACCTAGCCTGGTTTTTTTTTTTTTTCCCAATGGATTGGGATTTAGCAACTCACATGTTTTTTTAAAGAGGACCAATGTTTTCTGTAGATACAAATGGCCCCCTTTGGTTGGCTTCACGCTCCGCCACTGGCTGTAGGCGCCGATCTGCCATGCATGGCCACGCACGTACGTGCGTACTTTCTGCTGGCCAGTCGGGCGCTGGGGACGATGCCCGTCCGGACGTGTACGTGCTGCGCAGTCCTGAAACTGCTGACGGCACGTATCAGGAGCTGGGAGACGGTCACACACAGTATGTCATCAGAGCAACACGGATGGTCGGGTCGGACGACCGGGCCCGCCGGCAGCCCAGCCGGCCGATCGATCTGGGGCGTGCTGGTGCATGCAGGATGCACCTCCATGGAGCCATATGCACAGTCCGGTCTGCTACGTACGTACTACGTCCGTGTTAAGGTTAGGATTCGTTCGAGATTTCGATACGCTACAAATAGTGGTCAAGTACCACGTACTCAGCGTACACAGCCATGTGCATGCATGTGATTACAGGCCCATTCACCAGGAAAATGGGCCAAGGGATTGTAGTCCTGTCCACCAAATTAACGTTTTATTCCCTCAAAAAAACGTTTTATACGCTGTTACTACTAACACACAAGAAACATCAGCTCAAATTGCCCATTCAGGGGAAAAAAAAAAAGACACAAATAGCACATGCAACAACCCATAATTACGTGAAACAGAAACAATGCCATTATGCCAAAGTTACAGTACATTTGATTTGATAAATCACTGCATTCTAGATGAGGTGGTGAATTATGCATCCATTTCTCAAATTTGATGAAATAACTCCGCTTCTTGTACTAATAGTTATTGGCTTCTAAGAACTAATGTGGTGGTAATAGGTCATCAACTAACGTCTTAGCCGACGCCCTAATCACACACACAGAACCCTGTTTGTGCATCTACAGTACTTGCCTAAAATATCAGGTGACTGACACAGTGGGCCCGTCCTTTCCACATACGGCCAAGACGGCATGGCGCGGCCTGGCCTGCCAGGTGCATCATGTGACGAGCTGACGGCTGCCTGCTCCTGCTCTGCGCCCTCTGCCTCTGCCTCGCTCGAGCCCAGTGCACGCCCAGAGCCTGCCAGTGCCAGAGCCGTGGATCTGCCCCGGCCATGCACGCACCGCACCGGCGGCCGTTCGGCCGGCAGCCCAGCACCCGTCTCGTCCCCTCCCCTGTTCGCTTCGGTCAGCTCCAGCTCCGGGCCACCGGCCACCCCGACCCCGGCCCGGCCATCAATGGTCTCTTCCTCCTCCCTCCTGCACGGGCCCGGCGGCCCGGCGAGCGAGCACCGTCTGCGCCTGTGCGCAGTTGGAATATTACGAGAGTCCGCGCCAGTGGTAGGGCTGCCTGCCCCTGCCTGCGTATGTGCCGCGCTTTTGTTCACTTGTGCGCTTGTCCCCCTTCCCATCCTACCTGACGGGCAAACGCATGGGCATGGCTGGGCTCTGCCTCTGCCTCTGCCTCTGGCTCTGGCTCTGGCTCTGGCTCTATCTCTATGATCTGCGCGCTGCATGCTGCCTCCGACGTCCGTCCGTCGTGCATGCCATGGCATGCATGCATGAACCATTTGCAAACGAAACGTGGCCCGTCTTTTCAGGCTCTGCATGGCCAGTTAGCGGTACACATGCACGAGTATCTGGGTTGGCCCTGGCCATGCGTCAGGACGAGTGATGGATGAGCGTGTCGTGTGTGATCCTGTTCGCGGCCGTGCGTGGGAGTAGCTCCTGTGGTCCTGAGTCCTCTCCGCTCCATTTCGTTGCGTACAAAACTGCTGTAGCACCGTTTATTTGTGGCATGATATTCACCGATCGTTCGTGACATGCACACCGAAGGCGGAGTACACGCATGGCAACTAGCAAGACTGGATCTCCGGTGCCGGATCACGCACGGCCCGACCGCGGACCGCCGTACCCAAACAGCATGCCACGGGACGAAAGCAACCGGCGGCTCCACGCCACTCCTGGACCACGCACCGCTCTCGATCGATCGGTCGATGGAGACCGCCGGCCGGCGGGTCGATATCAATCGGGGAATGAAGGATTAGCAGCCTGTGGCGCTTAAGCCTAGCTTATCACACCAGATAAGGCCCTAGGCCAAGACAAGGCCGTAATTCCGCTCCGCCCGATCGCCCCCACGCCCGCCCGCCCCGGCCTAGTCGATCGGCTTTTCCTCCCTACTAGGTCGTAGGCTCGTAGCTCCCCTCTAGTTTCGTTTTCCGCCCGTTGGACGGAATTAATTAAGGTGTCTTCGACGGTAGAATAGTAGTAGGTGCCGTTTCCAGAAAGCAGAAACGGTCGCACATACAGTGACGTTGGCCGGTTCATAAGTGGCGAGACATGCCGCGCATGCAGGGCCCGAGCGCGCAGGCCTAAACACGTGTGTTCCGCCCGGGAACCACCTGGCCAAAGGCCATGGCCGCGAGGCCGCGCAGGGCCTAAACACAGTGACATACGCGCCGGGATGGGACAAACGCCGCTGGATTGTTAGACGAGACGACGGGAGATTAGCTAGCTAGGGCGGCGCGCGACGCCATCAATCCGATCCAAAGTGCTAGCTGTGGTCAGGTGGTACTTGGCCACGCGTAGTCCCGAGCATCACCGCCATGGTCCATGTACGTGTCACACTTGGCTAGATTGTTAGGCGGCGACGTCAATGCAAGGCGTTGTTGTTCAGACGGGACGAGGTTCTCGCATTGATGGCGTGCGTACGTGGTCGCGGACCTCGCGGTTGATCCGAGCGTCACACGGGCCGGGCGCCACTGCACTCCGGGGACCAGATGGATGGATGGATCCGGCCGCGAATATGCACTGCACGGTGTAGTAGCTACTAGTAGACTGCTAGCCCATCTGTTGCCATTTCCGATGCCTTTTCCACCCGATCCCATCCCCTTGCCGCGACGGGGACCGTGTAAATGGTTGCACAGTCGTGTAGTCAGTTTTATTCCACCGTCATTTCGAGTCCATTCCTCTTGCCGGAGAGTTGACCCGGCGTGGTCTTCCTACACCTAACGAAAAACATGCGACTACCTCCGTACAGTACGTGCTTCGAACGTTGTAGTTGAGTTTTTCTTGAATGTAAGTACTAGATTGGTATAAAAATGTACACCTTTCCTATGTCTCTGTTCAAAAAATTTGTCAACTCCATCTTACGACGTATGCTCTATCCAAGTGGGCCAAGATATGTGCGTCAGCTGTGGTAAAATTGTTCAAATTTGTATCTTGTGCTTTTGTGCTAGAACACCCCCTTTTTGTCCTTGTTTTTCTATAGAAAAAAATGTTTATTGTCTATCGTTTGTTGTGGTAAATTTATTCAAATTCGTATCTTATTCTTTGTGCTAGGACAACACTCTCTTTTGTCCTTGTTTTTCCATAGAAAAAATTGTTAATTGTCTCTTGTCTGCTGTGGTAAAAATTGTTCAACCCATCTCGTTAGCTAACACTCTGTACGTATAGTGCTGATGACAGATCCCACCCTTGGATTATGATCCAAAGGTCTACCATGTTGCAAAAAATGGTAGCTATTTTTCTTGTGAAGGAGATATAACAACTCCTATATTAGTAATGTTTATATTTTTCAAATAAATATGTTGTGATATTAGATTCAGGATCATTTCATTATTCTTGGTATGTTTATATATATCTCTGTATTTATCAAAGTTAAAAGGGTTTGACACTACTACTAAACTGATTTTCGGTGGCGGTCATTTTGGATTTTCCGTGGCGGTTTTCAAAACCGCCACGAAGAGAGGGTCACGGAAAATCGGTGGATTAACCGCGTGGCGGTTTTTGGGCGCTAAAAAACCGCCACGGTTAATAAAAAAAAAAAAAAAAAAAAAATCCAAATCGAGCGAAACCTAACGGGCCCGGCGGGCCTAGTGGGCCCGCCGCCGGGCCCGTTAGGGGTTCGATTGCCCGCCGCCGCCGACGTGGATCACGGAGCTCCATGCCGCCGTGTTCGAGGCCTCCCGTGCTTCGAGGTGGAGCGCGACGCCGGCCGGCGAGGGCTCGAGGTGGAGGAGGTCCGCCAGCGGGCCGGCCCGCGCTTCACGGGGCCGCGTGCCCGCGGTGAAGAAGATCCGCCGCCCGTGCCTCCCGGCCTAGCGCGCCGGCGGTGGAGAGCCGCCCAGTCCGCCTCCTCGCGCGCGCCGCCGCGCCGCCTCCACGTGCTCGCCGCCGCAGCCGGAGCCGCCCCACCCCCTACCCCGCGCCGGTGTGAGATGGCCCCGAGGAGGTGAAGTGCCATGGGAGTGGAGGGGTGAGGGAGAGAGCGAGATCCAGGTGGCTTGGGAGTTGAAGAGGGGGAGAGAGAGGGACGGGGTGAGATGGAGAGAGTGCCCGAGAGAGAAGTGAAAACCTAAGTGCGATATTTATATAAGCCCGATAGAGCAGAATGGTTTTGGACTTCGGCTAGGCTCCTGGGCCTCGGGGATATTTACCATGGCGGGCTTTATAAGTAGTCCGCCTTGGTTAATAGGTCGATTTTAGGTGGCGGGCTTCTTTAGAAAACCGCCACGGTTAATCTATTAACCGTGGCGGTTTTTCCCTCTCAAAGGGGGCTGCCAGGCCACCTATTTTCCGTGGCGGTTTCTTAAATGCCCGCCACGGAAAATAAAATTCGAACACCCCGCAAAATCAATTTCGTAGTAGTGTGATTTATCAAGAAAACTAGAATGACATTTATTTTAGGACATAGAAAATACACGTAAGCACAGTGTGCTCTGGGAAATTTTGGTTTTATTTATTTTATGAACAATGCAATACAAACTACTAATGTAGTAGTTAGAGTCTTTAGAACCATTAGCTCTAGCTTTCTTATAGCCTAGCAATGTCAATGAGAGTCGAAGCCGGACAAAGGCATAACAAATGTAACCCAAAATTAGGAACGGTGTAAGGTGCTCTGCAAAGAGTATATTTATTTTGTGCTAGTAAGCAATAAACACTTAGGCTGCCGATGTATTCCATTTTAATACTCCCTCCGTTCCACAATACTTATAATTCTTTGACTCATATAAAGCGTGTTTGACCTCTCGCCTTATTCAACTTTTTTTTTAATAAATATTATCACTTTTGTTATGACTTATTACATCACTAAAGATATTGTAATGACGTTTTGTTTGTTTTATAATTTACATAAAAAATTTGAATAAGACGAAAGCAAAAAAACACAATTTATATAAGTCAAAGAATTACAAGTATTGTGGAACAGAGGAGTATCTGAATCTAGCTATGACTGTTTACTTTTACACGAATAACAAAAATTCCTGACATGCTATCACATGTTCCACAGTGCGAATGCTGTGGAAAAGACTAATGCATGCTGCTTACATCACTTCAACTGCAAACAGCTGATCAACGACTTGATGCTGTGCCTAGCGGAGCTAGATTTGATTTGATTTTATCATAGAGAGCATGAAGCACAATCATATCGCATGAATCGTAGCTAAAGCTAACGGAAAGCACTTAGCTATAGTTGGGAATCGATGCCCACTTACCAAACGGAAAGGCACTCACAAATTTGTACTGTGATGACGGCAGGGCGGAGCTACGTACGTTAGCCACAGGGGGGTGCCTCCAAAATTCAAAAAATCATTTATAAAAATAGATTTTCATCATTGTTTTAAACTAAACTTTCATATCTATAAGAGCAAGGCACCCACGCTATTTTGCTCTAGCTTCGCCCCATGACGCTATCTGAAAACGGCACGGGTTTGACGTACACAACAGCGGCTGACCTTGATGGGCTAATTGAGTACAGGGGCACACATATATAGATCGACGACTTATATAGACGACAACAACGTTCCATATATATACAGCAATTTGCACACAGGTCAAGTACTATGTGCACACATGATACTAGAGGCTAGCTAGAGCGTGTGAATTTGACCGCAAATGTCTTTGTTAAGACAAAGAAGTTGCCACACATAAGATTCGGGCGAAAAAAGGCGCGAGAAAAGAAAGACCGGGTGTCACGATCACATCACATATTCTAAACCGCAATTTAAAAGGCGTTGGAGGCTTGGAGCCAAACCACTTGAAAAGAGCAGCCGGGAGAGGGACAGGCATGCACTCAAAGACATGAGCGCGACCGGCCGGCCGGCGGCGACGCGCAACAACTTCTCAGCGCGGCTCCGTCGGCCCGGCCAGGGAAGCGGTGAACGAACGGGCCGGCAGAGGGAAACCAAGCGCAGTTACTGTTGTTAGCTACACTCGACTAACGCCAAGGCAGCACACGCATGCAGCTACGGCCGCAGCGGCACAGCGGCGCGTCAAAACTGGCAGCCAGATGGTGTCCACACTCTCTCTTATCTCTTCATCCCGCTCTTAACCTTGCTAAGCCCCTCTTAGCTTCGCCCTGCCATAACTCACTCGAGTCCACAGGGCGCCAGGCGAAAGAAACACCTGCCGCCGGCTGGCCGGTCGCGGCTAGCTGATCGACGGCCACCATGGACTTCGACGACCACGATGATGGCGACGAGGAGATGGTGCCGATGCCGGTGAGCTCCAGCTACGAGGCCCCGCCTCTGGCAGTGGCAGCTGGTGGGTTTGGTGACGGCGTGGCGGCGCCCAAGCCGCCTGGCGAGCCCGGCGCCGGCCGAGCCAACAAGGCACCGAGCGGCAGCCTTGGCCCTCACGGCGCCGCCGGCGGGAGGTACCGCGAGTGTCTCAAGAACCACGCCGTCGGCATCGGGGGCCACGCCGTGGACGGGTGCGGCGAGTTCATGCCGGCCGGCGAGGAGGGCACGCTGGACGCGCTCCGCTGCGCCGCGTGCAACTGCCACCGCAACTTCCACCGCAAGGAGTCCCCCTCCGCCGCCGAGGGCGGCTCGCCAATCTCCCCCCGCCGCGCTGCTGGCCTACGGCGCCACGCCGCACCAGCACCACCCTTCTCTCCCCGTACTACCGCACCCCGGCCGGCGGGTACTTCCACCACCACCACCACCAGCCGCCGCCGCTCCACATGGCCCACACGCCGCGGCCGCTGGCGCTGCCGTCCACGTCCCCTCACAGCGGGCGCGACGACGGCGACGACCTGTCCGCCGGGATGCCGGGATGACACCCATGTCGGCCGTGGGGCCACTGACGCTGAGCGGCATGTCCCTCGGCGGTGGCAGCGCCGGGCCCTCCGGCGGCTCGGGCGGGTCCGGGTCCGGCAAGAAGCGGTTCCGCACCAAGTTCACCCAGGAGCAGAAGGACAAGATGCTGGCGTTCGCGGAGCGCGTCGGGTGGCGCATCCAGAAGCACGACGAGGCCGCCGTGCAGCAGTTCTGCGACGAGGTCGGCGTCAAGCGCCACGTGCTCAAGGTGTGGATGCACAACAACAAGCACACCCTCGGCAAGAAGCCGTAGCATCAGGCTAGCTGCAGCATCCACCCATCAGGGTCGGTCACGTACCAGGACGACGGAGGAAAAGCCACGCGATCGATCGACGGCGGCCGTGGCCAGCCTCCTCTCCGTCTCCGGTAGGTCGTCGTACCTGCTGCTGCATCATCTTCTTTGTTAGCATTCGGCTCCGGCGCCTTCGTGGCGGCGTAGGTTAGTTGCGTAGCGAGCTGCTCCCTCCATCGATCTTCTTCTTAATTCCTTGGCTTTATTAGGCGGTTCTTTTTATTTCTCAATTTATTTAATTAACCGTACTTGCTGGTGTTGTTTATTAATTCCTGCGGCATGGCCATGCATTTGCCGGTTTGCTTGCTTCTTGGAGTGTGTTCTTCTTCGAAATGCAGCCGATCCATGGAGATCTGCTGCCGGCGAACTATCTGGGGATTGGGGCTGCATGGATTCTGTCATTCTCATTCTGTGTGTGTATGTCGTGCTCGTGCTCCTGCTCCTGCTATATTTTTTGTGGTTGGAACCTGCTCGCCGTCGGGATCAGATCAGCTCAGCTGATGATAACTAATTTTGCTTATGGTTCGGTTATTCCTAGTTAGATGCTGCATGCCGCGCCTAAAGAAGATATAGGAGTATATAGCTCACTGTTCCATTCTCTATATTCTTCCATGCTTTGTCTTCTCTTCCAACTCGTTGCCACGTACTAGTCCTCCATTGCTTGTTCTTGCATGCTCAAGCCATGGAGGTGTGTGTGTGTGTGATCTGCTTCACTTCACTGCTTGCGATGTGTGATCTGCTTCACTTCACTGCTTGCGACTTGCTTTACATTTCCAAATCACAACCATAGAGGTATAAGAGGTGTACTGTAGTAAGTTACTTTTACCATGTTCTGCCCCTTGGTAAAAATCCTCCCTCGTGAATATTTTTTACTTTGATCCAACCATGCATCATCATGTACAGTATTGTACAGATGCACTGTGTGTACTGTACTCCTAGAGTACACATGATGATGTGTTCTTCGCTTGTCTTTTTGGCCTCTTCAGACTTGGTTCATCAATGCACTTGCAACGCGTTTAATTTCCCCGCGCGCGCGAGACAGAGGTCCATCCGCATTAACTCCGGTCTCCCCCCCGTTTCGCGAGCCATGTTAAGGTTGTCGTCATCGTGACAACAAGGCCCAAGGTGACGACGGCATGGCCGTGCAGCTGCTACCGCATGCACTGCCAGGCCGTGGCCGTGGCACTGCCTGCGCCATCTCCGTCGCCCTTGCTGACATTGTTGCCACAAAACTCCACGGTCCACGCCAGGCTTGGCTTCCTGTGGCCTTTCCACTTTTACGGCTCTTCCTCGCCCCGGCCTTCAATTCTCCTACGCCATGCCGAAGCGGAATTGCATTGCATTCATGGCGGTCATGGCGAGCGGCTCGCCGTGGACTTGCACTGGGAGACCTCTCCTAGCTCACGCATTTATGTCAGCTTCGCCGGAGTAGCCGGAGTAGTGGACTCTCTGTCTGTCTGTCGCGCACCGTGCTTTTGGACACTGCATGCAAGAAAGGAAGGCGACGACGACGACGACCGCCGTACCGGGAGAGTGGCAGCCTTGCCGGCCGGGGCGCTACAACATGGAAGTCCGGGACCGAAAGGAGTGCCCCAAGACGCCAAGAGTTTGCGACCTTTGCTTCGCTTTTGGTTTGGATTTGGGCGCTGCGCTCTGCTGCGTGCCATAGCTCGGCGTGAGCGAGGAAAGAGTCGGAAATGCAGCGGCCTTTCTCCCTTCGGCCTTCGTCTATCTCCTTTGCTTTCGGCTCCTGCAGCCTGCTGTGCGTTCCAGCTGTGGGTGGGAACTGAACTGGGGAAGCCAAACTCCGACGGCTCGTCGGCCGCCGTACGGTACGAGCACAGTTGCTAGCTCGAGTAGGCTAGGCTCCTGGGTTAGGCTAGGCTAGGCGTGGGCGGTGGCAGGGAGAATCTGACGACGGGGTCGCAGTGTTTTGTTCTCTCTCGCAGAACTGACGCCCACACTTGGCCGAGGCTGACAGGTGGGGACCGGGGCACTGGGCGTCCACCTGGCGCCACGAAAGCGTGCGGTGGCGCATGCATGCAGGACCGCAGGTGCAATGCAATGCAGCCCAGGCCGGCCGGCCGGCAGGGAGAATGCAATGCATGCATGCAGTCGCTCGGACATCCCTGGTCAGTCTAGCTGGGCGGCGGGCTGGGGCTGCTGTGCCAGCCGAGGGTTCTCATCGGGCTCGGCAATTGTGGTCACTGCGGCAATGGTGGTCACTGCATGCACTGCTCGCTAGATCCGGTCCAACCGTCCGATCTTGCAGCCAGCTTGTTGTTTGCTTTGCTGCTTCAGCGTTTAATGTATGCTGTACAGTGTACTGGTACTAGAAGACGTTCACTGGTGTGGTATTTTGCGAATCCAAATGATGTGGTCCTTGAAACACCTTTAATTTGGTTCTGGGACTGTAATGGCATTGTTCAGGTTTTGAAAAACGCATCCTCGCGTTGCTGAATCTACGTACATGTCCTCACAACAGACGACAAATCGGAGTTTTGGACACGTCTTGGCTCTCACCAAACAAAACGCAGAATTTGCATGAACGATTTAAACTAGTGGGCCAGGTCTCCGCCCCTAACATTGTGCGATACGGTACATCATGCAAACTTGTTGTTAAGCGGCCCCTATGGTTGTGCAGTGGATTTTGTGCAAACTGGTCATAAAAACTCTCATCAAGCCGTCCTTTCCTCTAACTGAAGTAAATTATGTGTGTGGGCGGTACGTACTTGTTCCACAATGTCATTTCGGTCTCTCCTCTAAAGTATAGTGTCTTTTATTTAGGTCTCAAAACTCTCAAAGTATTTTCAACTCTTTGAACAAGTCTCAAGCTCTCGAAAAGTCAATATTTTGGGGGTGTTTAGTTGGTCAAATATTTTGGATTAGGCTATTGTAGCATTTTTTTGTTTGTATTTGGTAATTATTGTCCCAACATGGACTAACTAGCCTCAAAAGATTCGTCTCGCACTTTCCAACCAAACTGTGCAATTAGTTTTTTTGTTAACCTACATTTAATATTTCATGCATGCGTCAAAAGATTTAATGTGACGGGTACTGTAGCACTTTTTTTTTTAATTTTCGTGAACTAAAGAGGCTCTTAGGTCCGTAATTTTGTCATAGGCTGTTATCTAGGTCCAAACAAACCTAGACCTGCACTGCACAATGTGTCAAGCCACTTTGGTTTCTCCATGATTTGGATCTTTATCTTGACTAGCTAGTAAGTTTCCCATGGCATTCTATCTCTACATGTCCCCTTACCAGCTGTCTCAGATCGCGCTCCAATCCAATGTGGCTCTTCCATTGCTTTCACCATCCCAGCCTATTTCTCTTTCCTGAACAATCCACCCAAGAGCCCTGATGTTCTTAGTAGCGGAGGTTGCATTGGTGCTGCCTAGGCAGATCGCTCCTTTATTGGTGAATTCCTACCCTATTCAAGGATTGAGGATAGATCTCAGAACTTCTCATAGTTGTAGTTTCTTGCCATATAATTTGTTTGATCTCACAACTTCTTATGGTTGTAGGGTTGTTGCCACATAGTGTGTCTGTTGGCAACTTGTCGCGACAACTTAATTGAAGGGATAGTCGCATGCATTCTTCCTTAGCAACGTCCTGTCGCATCTCAATGAGGGTATTCATATCGTCATCTTTCTTGGAGTCGAAGGGTAGAGGGAGGCCAAGAAAGTAGCTAGATGGATTGCCAAAGAGTTTTACAAGCATGCACTAACCCCTCGTTAGACTCATTGGTTAAGGTTTGAGCCATGGATGAAGGCCATTTGGACCCGAATGACACCGTATTGCAGGTTTTAGGACCTGATAAGACTCAAACAAATACAGTCACCAAGAAATGACATTCTTTGAGTTGTGCGTAAACGATACCCCACGACAAGCTCAGTCATCTCAAAATACATTTTGAATATTAGACCAAGATACCAATGCATTTGTATTACCAAGGATTAGAAATATGAGCTTAGAGTGGATTCTTTTGTTTTTTGTACTTTTCATTAGAAATTGATGGCAAAAGATAGTTTCCTATGCTATTGGTTCACCCCAAGCCTAGCTACTCATGAATCAAAGGGGGTAAAAGATACTAGTTTAATTCATATGCTATTGCTTCACCCCGATCCTATATATGAATCAAAGGGAGTATACTAACTATATAATAATAACTATTTCTAGGAGTTAATCTAAACCTTATGATTTTGTTTCGTTTCTCACGCGATTCAGATTCGAAGAGGGTGTCCTTATATTATTTGCGACGCGGTGCATCCAGGCCGTGCAACCTTTTCTGGACGGGTTAATGGATCAGTAGTGCGTCCACTTTGATTCGTGAACTTTCTGCACAAACGCGCTGCGCGGCAAGCCACTGAGTAATTATAATGCAGGGCCCCAGCAACGTCTCACGTAGTATCAGAAGAAGAAGCTGGGTGCAGGTCATTTCTTTCGCCCGACTTACTGGTATATAAACCCGTTGACCCCACCACACCCATCTGATCAGTCGGCGCACAGACCTGTATTAACCCCAAGCCCTGATGATATCTTGATCAGATCTGGGAATGTGCCATGCTGCATGTCTGTTCTTGCAGCACTGATAGCCAGACAAGCTACGTAGTACCTCTTCAGACACGTAGGCCCGATCTGCATGGAGGGAGATGGCAGTACGTGGCTCGACGAATTGCAGCCGAGCCGGCATTGTTCGATCGCTGTTCCAACAAGCGTGCATGTGCATGTGTATGTGTCCACAGGGGTAAAACAAGACCGTTCCTCGCAAACGATCTAAAAAAGGTTAACAGGCAGCGTGCGTGACGTGACGTGACCAAGGAAGGACACGGAAGCACACGGACTAGCTGTTAATCGCCACTGTTACGGCGTCGTCTCCCTGTGCTTGACACTGACTAGACAGGGTTAGGACTCTGGTCAAAGACGCTGTTTCCGGCAGCACCCACCCAGGGACACAGTGGCCGTCGACAGCACGCACTCGCGTTCGCGACGTTGGCACTTTGTGCATGCAGCACTGCAACTTTGTCTTCTGTAGGGGCGGTTCAGGATGCTCGTAGGGGCGGCCAGAACCGCCCCTAACTCTCCGCCGCTTCTGAGGTCCATTGTAGAGGCGGTTGGGGCGGTTATCCAACCGCCCCTATCATGCGCCTAACAGGGGCGGTTCTTGTTATAACCGCCCTATGATGACTTGCGAGGGGGCGGTTCGTGTTATCAACCGCCCTATTGTGGTTTCTAGAAATCACATTTTTAAAAATCGAAAAAAATAGCAAAAGATTTTTTTAATTGGAGAAGGGGGCCCACCGCCAACCACCCACCATCCCTTGCCATTGTGATTTTCTTAGAGTGTTTGCAAATGTTGCGGCGAACCGGATTCGAACCCACGACCTCTAACTCGCGTGATACCTCGCCTCCCACTGCGCTTACACACGTGTATGTGTCCATTTTCCATTCCGCGTCCCCACATATTATACAAATCCGAGTGTAAATTGACTATTTGAGGCCCTAAACGGATTCAAACTAAAAAGTGGTCAACTACAAAGTTTCATAACTTTTCGACATCTACATTTCATATGTAGGAAGTTTTTTTTTCGTCCGAGGTCGATTTTATTTAAATTTGAATTTCAAATCCGGAGACATTTGAACACAACTTTTACATGACTAGATGATTTCAAACTAAAAAGTGGTCAACATGAAAGTTTCATAACTTTTCGAGATCTACATTTCATATATAGGAAGTTTTTTTTCGTCCGAGGTCGTTTACAAATTTTGAATTTCAAATTTGAGACATTTGAACACAACTTTTGCATGACTAGGTGATTTCAAACTAAAAAGTGGTCAACTACAAAGTTTCATAACTTTTCGAGATCTACATTTCATATATAGGAAGTTTTTCCATCCGAGGTCGTTTATGAAAATTTAATTTTTAGTGCCTCGTATTTAAATTCGCAACCCATTGTAGGGGCGTCTCATATAGAGCCGCCCTATTGTGGACCACAATAGGGCGGCTAGATATTGAACCGCCCCTCGCTATTAGTAGGGGCGGTCGAAACAAAAACCGCCCCTACGGTGGTCGCCCTACAAAGTGACCGTAGGGGCGGTTAGTCCGCATTTGGAAGGATTTGCTTCACTTTGTAGGGGCGGTTCAAAACATTAACCGCCCCTAATCAAAAAGGAGGCGTTCCCATAGTAAGCTTTTGTAGTAGTGCAGGTCCCTAGGCGTGCTGGAGCAAAGATAGACGCATGCATGCACACTCATTCCTGTGATCGTGGCATGAAAGCTCGGTCCTCGGTGTGTGAAACCTTTTGATCGATCCAACGGCCGCGTCTGCCGAATGGGTTTTTCTCCCGCTCGGTTTACGCAGTAAACCGCTGTTACCGGAAAAACCGCCCGGTCCGTTACCGGAAAAACGGTCCGGTAAAAGAAGCCAAATTCAAAATGTAAAATTTGAAAAAAATCGTTGAAAAATTCTCGTAAAATAGTTCGTGATTTATAGAAGCCAATGGTGTAAAATTTTTTCAAATTTGAGTTCGTTTGGTATAAAAAAATTTGAATTGAAGTTTGAAAAAAAACGTCGCGCTGGCCGCCCGTCAAGGCCCATGAGGAGTCGCGGCCGATATGGGGTGTTCCCGTATATGCTACGCCGTTGATTATTTGTATGCCATCACATTTTGTTACCGTATTGACTTATGCTATTTATTTCCGCATTGTGTGCCACTTTTTACATCAAAATGTCCAAAGCAACTACCAAAAATTCCTTCAAAAAAAAATTAAAAAAAAAAAACAAAACTTCTGGCGGTTTGTAATTTATACCGCTCAAACCGGGCGGTATAAATTCCAAACCGCCCGGTTTACCGGATTTTTACCGTTCATCGGGCGACGTTTGAATTCGGTTGAATTCAAAGTTCAAACTGTCCGGTTATCGACGGGTTTACCGGTAACCGGACCGTTTATCGAAACCGCCGCCGGGCGGTTACCGGAAACCGGTCGGTAAAAACCCTGCTGCCGACCCGGCCGTGACGACTTTTTGAATGTTTAACCGTGGCCGACCTAGGCTAGGCTATACTAGGCTGCAATATAATTTAGGTGTGGTCAATGTGGAAGGAAGAGGCAGCTAGTCAACCCTGTTGTGATGTATAGATGGCGGTCAACTGATGATGGTGCGGACGACGGTGTCATGCTATATTGCTAGGGCATGCATGTGATAGATATGCATGCATGCTCCCCGGCCTGCCTGATGCTTTTGAGTTTGAGGCGTCTCGTCATAGGCCCTACGAACCAGTAGCAGGCGTGTCGTCAGGTGTTTATGACCGAACCATTCCCCAGAAAGATGGATCGATCGATCGGGCCATCTCTGAAACTCTGATGATGGTACGTAATTACTGTTGGTACGCTTCTGATGATTAAATTAAGAAGTACCTGATGCTTTTACATGTTTTTTTAATGGAACAGGAGGGGTTTGCACTCTAATTTACCCTAACATAGATTGAAATGATTGATTTTGAAGTGCGGTAAGATATGGTGTGCACTCTAATTTACCCTATCACTAGATCGTTAATTGGCTATCTCATTGGATCTAGTCGGGAGTTTCATGGCGTCAAAAAATAAAATAAAACATGGATCAAGCACCAACTATTATAGGAAGTCTCATTCTATGGTTTCATACAGGGGCGGAGCCAGGATGAGCCTTGGTGTGTGTGGGTGTGGGGGGTAATTAGTGAAGAGTTAGCAACAATCAAGAGACTTAATGGTAAAACAAAGTCTAAGCTACAGTAATTTAACACATGAATCAACCTTAGCCCCCCTGGATCCACCCCTGGTTTCATAGACATTTAATCTCATGGCTCATAGAAAGTTGGTAACTGTGCCAAAAGAGAGTGTTATCCCCATAAAACTCATTTTCATGATGTGTAGTATATATACACCGCCACTAATAATATTCATAATGTGTAGTATGCATCATTATTTTGATCATGGAATGTACGAAGTACCTTTTTCATGAATTTATTCAAAGACACAAATTATTGGCACTATTTCCAATATAACCAGTCAAATTTTAATGAGTTTCGGTGTGTTTATATTTCGGAAAGGAGGAGGGGGGAGTATGTCTTTTGCAGGCGACAAGCGCAGAGCTGAGAACTGAAACACTGCCGGTGCAAAAGAATGGCCCTGTTTGGATGCCAGGGTTAGAGTTAGATTGGGTTATTTTTTACCCAAATAACCCAAAAGCATCAAAAACACATGAGTTAGATTGGGTTATTTTGACTCTAACCTACCAAAAGAAGTAACCCTCAAGGGGGTGATATTTTGGGTTACTTTGGTAGAGCCCACCAACCCAAAGGCACACTAACTTGGAAAAGTGATTGGAAAAGTGCTTCTAACCCTGCCATCCAAACTGTCTATGGGTTAGAGTTACTTGAGGGTTAGAGTTAGAGTTAAGTTAGAGGATCCAAACACGCCCAATGTACTACTACGCATGCATGCATGGGCATGGCCTTTTGCCCTTGTTCCTTTTGTTCTTTTGGTCGAAGGAGTCCGTGCAAAAGTGAGCGCAGATCAGACGATGCTACCACAGTGTCACGGGCATGCAAGAGGCAATGGCGCGTGCACGCGTGCCATGGATAATGAGCGTCTGCGTTTCGTTCTCCGTCTCCGTGTTCTGTGCAGCCTACCTGATGCTTGCTGATGCCCATTGATGCATGCCTCGAGCGAAACTAGTGGCCAGTGGAAAGCGCGAGCGACGGAAAGTGAGAGCACTATAGGTAGCTATAGCTAAAGCTTGTACAACTCCTACCCTGGCTTCGCATGCTTCTCTGATGAGTTCTGAATTCTGATCGGAGCAGTAGGCGAGGCTAGCTTCAAAAGAGGCTCAAGTGGTTTTTTTGGGCAAAGAAAGCGGCCTAGGAGGGTGTCTGTCGCGTTGCGAGAGCGTGCGATGCCGATGATCATGCCTCTGCCAATCTGCTGGAGTATACTACTATGCTACTGTAGCTGTAGCACACGGCTATACTCGTACTCCGGTCCCTTTGTGTATTTTCGGCGAAACCAGCTGTGACAAAGCACGACGTAACAGTAACATACGCTAGCGATCAAAGGCCGGTCGGTCGATACAGTCCACCTGCAGCTCTAATGGATGCGTCAACTGCCCAATCCTGAGCGCGCTTGACCCGGCTGATTGACCGTAGTCGGTAAGATCTGTCGGTGGCAGGCCAGCGAATCCATCTTTTTCCCGGCCAGTCGCGACCACTCATGATTGCCATCCGTCGTCGTCGTCGGCCGGGCGGCAAAGGCACGGCGAGCGCCCCAGCCCCACCGCGCCAAAGCCACCAGGGGGTCGCGCAGCCCGCCCGGCCAGCAGCAACACATGCGAGCACGCACGCACGGGCTGGACCGGGGGCCGGCGCACCCACCGCCACATCTCCCAGCACTCCCAAAGGGGAAAGCCCCCGGTCACGAAGGGAGCCGAGAGAGGGGCGACTGGAGATCGATCGAGAGCCAGGTCGTCGTCGCTCGACCGGGACCGGTAGCCGGCCGGGTACGTACGGTACGATACGATCCGCCGTGCGGTGCGGGTTCTGATTGGGACGTATCGGCGGGCTCAGCTCGGGGCGCGGAAAGGCGCGCGTGAAAGGGACAAAACGAGAGGCGTCGCGCCCTGGACCTGGCGGTTTCCCGGCTGGCTGGATGGTGGATCGCCTCCCTCGCCTGCGGCTGCGGGCGGTGTGCGTGCGATGGCGGGCGCGTGGAGACTGCAGCGTGCAGACAGGCGTCACATGCCGCCAGCAGCGCGGCCTTGCGACCCGGCTTTCCGTCGCGCCGCTTTGCCGCGCCCGGCGTCGGGTTGCCGGTTGGTTGCTTGCCGCTTGCTCTACGCGCTGTCTGCCGCTTGCCTTTGCCCACCCGGATCAGATTCAGACGTGAGCCGGCCCGGCCGGCGACGAGGCGTGGGGCTGTGGCCATGATTGCCTTGCCGCCGATTCGTGGTCCGCGGTCACCGCAGTGAAAGTGAGGCCACAGCTGATTTTGGTAGCATGACCTCGTCTGAACCAGTCTGGTTGGAGTAACCATTCGGCGGCATCATATAACGTGTGGCTCCCTCAAGATTCAAGCTGGTGTATAGTTCGTCCAATTTGCTTCGTGATCTTATTATTACAATGCAATCATATTGGGTCGTTTCGTGTTTGGTTCTAGCACAGTGTAAAACACGATACCGTGGAAACCTGATGATAACGTACGGCGGGTGAGGATGCAAAACAAAACCATATTTTTCCTCTTTCAATTCATTGCAATACACAGACAAGTTCCAATATTCGGCCAAAGTCAGCGCAAACAGCAAACCTGCGCCAAACTTTTGGCGCATTTAGTTGTGATGGCGAAGCACATATATCAAGCTATGCTTGTCACGCTAACCGCCGTTTTTTGCAATTTAGCCCTTTTTTTCGTAAAGATTTTCTCAAATCCACCCTTTTAGTTTCGCGGTACTACGGACCCGCTTCGCCGGGCGCCATCAATCGCGGCGCCCGAGGTATAACGGGTTAGCGCCACCGCCGACGGCGCCGAAGCTTGACGGCGCGATCGGACGAAACAGACGGGCGGCGGTGCGTAGCTCGGCGCCACGGATCACGGCGGCCGAAGCTCGGCGCCACCAAACACGGCGCCGACCGAAAAAAATAAACGGGCCCCCTTTCTTCCTCTCTTTCTTCCTCCCCGCGCTCGGTCCAACTACCTGCCCGGCCGCCTTGCTCGCCGCTCGGCGCCGCCGCGCCCGCCCGGCCCCGGACGCCGCCGACGCCCGCGCCGCCGCCCCGGACGCGCCGACGCGCTCCCCCGGCTCCCCGACGCGCCACCGCCCGTCCGCACGCAGCCGCACCCGCCGCCCGCTCTTGCCGCCTCGGCGTAAAGCGCGACCTCCCAAGATGGTCCGCCCGCGCTGGGGGTTAGGCCGCCCCGACCTCCCCTCTTCCGGGCGGGCGGTGGTTCTCCACGGCGACCGCCCCCCCGTGCTCTTTGTTGCCCCTACGCCCTCGCCTCCCCATCATCGTCAAGGTACATTTGCTTGTTTGCTCCTCTCGGTTATGCATAGTTTCTATTTTGGTAAACATTTGCTATTTTGGACTAAACGAACATATTAGTTATGGATAGATTCGCTATTAGTTAAGAACATAGTTATTAGTTAGGAACAACATAGTTAGGAACATATTTAGTAGTAGTTAGTATATTATCATATTATTTAGGAAGAACATAGTTACGAACATATGTTTAGTTATTAGTTAGGAATAACATAGTTCGAACATATTATTAGTTATTAGTTAGGAAGAACATAGTATTAGTTACGAACATATTATTAGTTGTAGTTAGTGACTTATCGATGATGTGAAGTTTCTATTTTGGACTAAAGGAAGACAGTTTTCGATTTGTGTATGAACTAGATGGACAACATAGTTACCATATATCATGGAGGCACAAAGTGGAAAAGGATCGCTATGGATATGTTGAGTTTGTTGAGATGCAATGTGTGCCCGTGCTATTTGACGAAAAGACCATCATTTAGTGAGTTAGTTGAAAAGGCTCGAGAGGAGGTGCACTGTCTTGGTGGCATTGAAATTGAGGGTGTTCTTCATATTGGTTCTCCTCCCAATATATTCGGAAGGTTGATTCCAATTGGTTGTGCGGATCGGTGGAAGAAGTATTTGAGGGTAGCTATGAAGAGCCGGGTTGCAATGTCCGGATGTGGTCGTGATGCGTCGGGTGATGGAGGCGGAGACACACTTTGTCCCACCTGTGCAAGGTCATGCTGTGGATGCGAGAGGTTCCTCCTTTGGTCCCCCGATGCTCAATCGCACCTAATGTGATGCACGTTGGAAGTTCACGCAGAGACACTTGTCGAGCGAGGGGAGATTTGCCGACAAATCTTCCACAGATGATCCCTTCGAAAGTGAAAATAATCCTATTAGTAAGAGCCTAGTCCTCATCTTTCATTTTGTTCATGCTTCTATTCTTACGTTAGTTCTAATTCTTTCCTTATGTCTATGCTTGTAGGAGACCACACCGATAATGTAGTTTTGCCTGCTTGTTGGTTCAAATGCGGCATGTGAAGAGGCATTAGGGCCTCCAATGAAGTTGAGCCCGACGAGCGGCCGTATGAGACACAGATGGCCCTTGATTCTCGATGATGATCGCCACGTGGGAGAGTTGACGGAGAGTGATGTAGAGATACTGGGGCGTATTTTCCCGTGTCGGGACCCAAGAGTGGGGAGAGTTCAACGGAGAGTGATGTAGAGATACTCAGGCGTATTTTCCTGTGTCGGGACCCAAGAGTGGGAGAGTTCGGTGATCCGTCACTTTCTCGATATGGCTTTTGCGTAGGGACGGGATGATGAGCTCCTCGAAGCCCCGCAGGTTGGTCCTAGCATGAGAATTGTAAAGGGGATTGTTTTCAAGGACTTAGTTGAATTGAAGACGTGGTTGCGACATTATGCTTTGTTGTCCGCTATAGGCCTTCGAGGTGTTACATTCATATGTAGAGCGGCGTTACCGCAGTTGTTTGCGACAAGGAACGTTGTCCATGGAGGGTTTGTGCAAGGAAGCAAAAGGTATGCGGTCCTTGGAAGATTACCAAAGTCGTTGGGCCTCACACTTGTGGTAATCATGACCTCAAAGACAAAGCATCGGCAATTGACATCTACCCTTATTGCAACAACGCTCCTAGACTTATTGAAGTCGTAACCCAACATGAAGGTGAGCGCAATTATGGAGGGTGTTAAGCTTCGCATTCAAAGGTTACAAAATAAAGTATGGGAAAGCTTGGAGGGCTAAGCGGCCGGGCGTGGAAGATGATTTATGGCAGTTGGGAGGATGCGTATGAGAAACGGAGTAACTTTTCAATGCAATCAAGGCAAGAAATCCAGGCATGCATTATGAGTATATCCCAAAACCGAACGCCACGTTGAATGGTCGATGGGTATTTTTCCGCGGCGCTGCGTTACGGTGTTTTCCTCGATGCGTGGAGGCCTTTAGGCATTGCCGCCCTTTGTTTTCCATTGATGGGACATTCTTGGTTGGCAAGTACATGGGCACTCTTCCGATTGCCATCTCTTGTGACGCAAAACAACAAGCTTGTTCCTTTGGCATTTGCGTTGGTTGAGAGGGAAAACAATGACGTTGGGGTTGGTTCTTGCGACTTGTCCCGGATACATGTTGTTGGTCCTGGGCCGAGAGGTTGGTGTCATATCGATAGACACCGGGGCATTCTAAATGTCGCGGCGGGAGGAGATAGAGGGTTTTCCCCGTTGCACCACAGTGTGGTGTACTCGGCACCTTGCCGAGAATCTACTCGTAAGGATGGTGTGAAGGATAACTTTGACCTATTGCGGGTGAGGCCGCTCGCATGCTTGAGGACGTATTTTCGGATCAAATTAGAGCGACTCAAAAGCGCTACAAATGCCGAAGGTAGACAATGGTTGGCGGGGTTGATAAGAGAATCGAGAAGTGGACAAGAGCACATGATATGGGCGGATGGAGGTGGGAGTTTCAATGTAGTAACATGGCGAGTCATTCAACAAGTTGCTTAAGGGAATACGTGGTATGCCCTGTCAATGCAATAGTTGAGTTCACATTTTATAAACTTGTGGCATGGTTCAATGATAGATATGCTAATGCAATGCATTTGAGGTCACAAGATAGAAGATGGGCGAAAAACCAAATATGCACTGGAGAAAGCAAAGGCGAGGGTGAGACACATGATGTTGTATGCTTTGACCTAGATAGAGGCATTTGCGAGGTAAAGCACATAGGTGGTACTACGGCCGATGGCGAGACTAGAGAGACTAGGAAACATGTTGTGGATCTCGGGCTTTCACATGTACTTGTGGTAAGCCAAGGCGGTATCACTTTGTATGTTCTCATTACGTGGCAGCAGCTAGATACCGCAACTACGGTTTTGAGAACAGGATACCCGCCGAATACAGTGTGGACAAGCTTGTGCTCACATGGAGTCCACGGTTCGTGCCTTTTCGAGACCCAACGGAGTGGCCTCCATATCTTCGGGCCTAAATATATTGCGGATGAAACTTAGATGGACAAAGCGTGGTTCGAGAAAGAGGATTAGACATAAGATGGTCATGGATCAGATTCACGAAAAACAAGGCGTGGCCGAACAACGCCTTTCCCATCGACCCCCGATATGTATGAGTGTGGCAGTGCGGACGCATCGGCCACAACTCACGCACTTGCCGTTGGCAGCCTAGTCAGGTGGTCCGCTTAAGTAGATTGAGTAAATAATATATTATTTGATTTCGTAAATGTGAAGCAGATAACTTATGTTTTCTTTTTCTTGCAGGATGGAGCCGGAGCACAGCCTTCTGGAGGAGTACTACGAGGAGAACCACCGAGGACGACGGACCGCGAGGGGGGAGGTCTGTACTAATTGTTTTTACGCAAACAACATTTTTTTGTGCATCTAACAAGTACTAATAAATTTTTTTAAATGTTTGCGGTGTTCTACCCTCCTTCGCCCTCGAATCCATGACAAGTCCGAGCCGATGCGACGGCGATGTACACGCCCTCTCTTGAAGAAGGCGGGCCTAGATGTCGTGAGCGCAGATCCGTTCGCCGCGGGATTCAGGACATAAATCCTTGGCGATTTCAAGCTTTGGTTGACAGTATATGCACTTCCATTGAGGTTTTTGGGTTTACTCTACATTTGGTGACCTAACAATGTTGTTTGTTTTATGTAGGTGGCGGTAGGAAACTCATAGTTTCCACCTACCTTGTGGTGAGATGACATTACGCTTTGAGGACGCCACGAAGTTCCTTGGCCTCGGTGTTAGTGGCCCGAATGCAACCCGCAACCTGGGCAGATCGGAAGGTTGGAAACAAAAGTGGAGTCCTTTCTTGGGGAGACCAGCAGGAGGAGCTTACTAGGCGTCGAAGCTCGGGGGTGCCTCTTACTTGGCTAAGGCAAAGCTTTGCCAATTGTCCATTGTTGCGACGCCGCCGTTGTGACCTACTACACGCAGTGGCATGGGTCATGCACTTGTTTGGGGCGTCTTGTTCCCCGGGACGCCACAGAGACTCCGCCTCTTGGATGTTCATCCCCTTGCTCACCGATTGGGAGTTGGCGGGATTTTTTATACCGGGATCGGCCGTGCTTGCATTTCTCTACCGCAACCTCGCGGGAGAGGCATGTCGTCGCACTTCCAATTCTCCCAACATAGGAGGGGTGTGTACCTTCTCCAGCCGTGGATGTGGAGTCGTCTACCGTTGGTCGGCCCATAGCCGTGGAGAACCCTCGTGAGTGGTTCGCGGGGAACGACCCTCGACTTCGACCCCTTGTTGCACACCTTTGGGACCAAGCACATGTGCCCAATGTGACTCCCGGTCGAGGCATACCTCGAAAGTACAAAGAACGAGCTTGACAATCTTACCGCTTCTATGGTAAGCTAATACCTTCTTTGTGCCCTATTGATTGTTTTATTTGCTATTCATTCGAACTAACGTTTTAAGTCTCTATTCGGGTAACCTCGCGTACCGTATAATTCGGAAAGTCACAGATGTTCAAATTAGTAGCATTTGTTTCCGTGACTAACATCCGACAGGATGAGGTGCCCGCTGATTTGCTTCGGGCCGCTGAGTTTCACCTCCCCCCCAGCAGTTGCACGCCCGGTTTGGCTTTGGCGTCGAGTGGCCGATTCGACGGATCACGGCGTCGCGGCAGACCTGCACAAGTAAGTGTCTCAGACATGTCGTTTGTACAATAAAATTGTAAGGTTAATGTGGATGTGAGAATTAACAATTAAATTTCAGGATTGATCGTCGAAAAATGTAAGAAGATCAGAGTTCGATGTTCCGCATAAAGCTCACATTGAATCGTGGGAACAAGCCGATGAAAATGTTAGTGACAACGATGAGCCGCACTCGATGCCGAAGTTCCGTGCTTACCTTGCTTGGTACCCGGGGCGTCACTAGAACGAGGTTGAAGACCCGGTGGACCAATGACGACTATGCCGACATTGCTTCATCGGGTGACGAAAAACACAACCTACGACTTGGCATGGCACAAGAGGGCACAACCGTGTGTGCCGCACCAGATGCACCGAGTGGTAACAATATGCCTTCCTTTGTAGAGCTTTGTTCATATTGTGTGTAAATTGCATCATAATTGAAAGTTTGTGCCTCATTTGCGTGGCAACACGCTTTAGGCAACTGCCTTGGAAATTGAAGAGTTTAGAAGGACAAGGGGAGACGAGGCCAGGCGTTGACAACTTCCTTGGAGTAGGTTTTCATAAATCGTAGTTGCCATACATTTAGGCTTAAAAAAGTTTTAGTTCTAACTAACTAATATTATCTATGCTCCATAGAGGCTAGCAAAACGGTTTGCGCCGCGGCAAAAAGAACTCGTTGTGGGTGCTGGGGTAGCGGGACAATGGAAGAAGAAGTCCAACGAGGAGGCAACTTCAACACTTCGGGGGGGCACAGGTTAGAATAGTCCTTTGTCTTGATTGTATACATACAATTATAGTGGCCGCACTCATGTAAAATAGGCACCGTAGGCAAGCTCCTCCCATGGCGCATCGACACAGGTTATTTCTCACCGGGTCAAGATGTGCACAAAGTGGACATGAGGAGATTGAATGTCGCAGCCTAGAAGATGCCCCTTTGACACAACCTTCACAGCCACTTGACCACGCCCGCGTCATGCACCGCACAAGTACACTCCGGCACCCACGCTCTTGGTGGCAAGGGTAAGGTTAAGCCTCGGGAGGAGGTAGATGGATAGACTAATGTTGAGCTATATTGACTTTCGTAATGGACTCTCTAGTTTATTATTATGGACTTTTGTTGAACCGTATTGACTTCTATATTTGCATGGACTTGTTTCCGTTCGATGTTCCTATGGAACCATTATATCTATGGATCATGTTAATATATGTGTTGTGATTGTGGAATGTTGAAATAACAGGGGAAACTCTGGCGAAATTTGTATGCTTAATCTTTTTTTTTACAATAGATGGTCGGACAAGTTCTATATTCCAAAATTTATTTATGTAATTACGGATGGTATGATAAATATAGAATTTATTTAGGTAATCGAGAAAAATAAAACTAGAAGAATTTTAGAGTTTAGGCTATTAGGAAGGAATTTAAATAGTTTAGGCTATTAGGAAGGAATTTAAATAGTTTAGGCTTCTTTTTCCTTAGTTGTCACAAATCATATCTAACTTTTTGGTACATATATATCCAAAATTTTAGAGAAGTGTTGTACAAAAACTATTGCAACATACCAACTCTAGTAAAAATACACATTCACACGACACGGGGTCTCTCACTCTCTAGTAAAAAAAGGGTCTCTCGCTCTCATCTACATACCAACCAACGCCGTCGTATGAAGTTTACATCTCACAAATTAAAGTGTTCATATGCCCGCACAAGTTTCTAGTTTCAAAGTGAGTGATCAAATCGTCGCGGTAGGCTTTTCGCTGATGAATCAAATCCATCGCCTAGGCTTTTCGTGGTTGCCATCACCAAGTACGACAATAGCAAAATGCACCGATATACTAAAACCATCGCCTCGACTTTTCATGGTAGGCTTTTCGGTGAAGTGATCGGGGTAGGCTTTTCGGCCCCTACATGAAGTGATCATACACTAGCCTTTTTTGAAAAAACTAGGCTCCTTTTACAAGTGAGTCATCAAATCCATCGTCTAGCTTTTCAGGGCTAGTTTTTTTTAAAAAAAAATGCACGGGTCCAAACTACTATAGTACCCCAACGAACAATGCACCGGCTAGTGACGCCTCTCGGGTCTATATATACTACCAACTCCATTCGGTGCATACGGAAGAAGCAAACTAGTAGAAATGTCCGGAGGTTCTTCGGGGGGGAGAGGGAAGGGGGTGAAGAAGGGAAATGCAAGCCCGTGGGAAGTAGATCCAGATGTGTGGGGGAGGTGTTGGTCCTAAAGAGTTTGATGAACCCGACCCGCATCGTTGGCGTGACCAAAATAGGGGAGATTTCAATCGAGAGAACCCTCTCAAGACCTATGACAAACGTAGGGAAGATCTGGCCAAAATGTATGCATGGTATGGATTGTTTGGTGCGTATGATGACAGATGGGGACGGAAGGAGGTCGCCGCTTCGAAATGCCCAAACGCTTTATGTAAGTGCTATTACTTATCATCATTGCATACCGGATCCTCACTTAAGCAATCTCTAACATGCTTACACTTATTTCAGAGTTCAAGGGCACCCGACCACCGCGTGCTTCACTAGGTGGATCGATCTCGCCACTTCCACCACATCGAATACATCTGGTGGTTGCAAGAAAGAATCATTGATCTCGAAATGGAGGCACGCACGAAGAACAGACGACCAAGAGGAGGAAGACTACAACGGTGAGAACTCACAAGATGAACCATGCACCGATTCAGACCGCTTGTGCCCCTTGTCACAAGAACAATGGGCCACCGCCACCACCGCCGCCTCCACCAAAGACCGCCACATGATGCTTACTATGGAGAAGGCGCAACCCAAGACGCTATGTGGCCACATTACCAGGCAAGAGTTCTTTCTATGGTCACCTATGGATGATTGTTGTTTCTTTAAAATTACCTAAGGCGTGTTAGGGTTAGCTTGGAACCGTTGTACCCTAGTTTGGTACGAGTTCGACACGCCATTTCGTCCGTCCGCTTGAGTGTTGCTTTTAATTACCTAAGGCATGTAGTGTTTAGTCCTCGATCCTCTATACCCTTGTTTGGTATAGGTTCTCACATGCCATTTCACATGTTGTGTTGTACCCCTCGTTTTTCATGCAAATGCCAAAAAAAAAGTCGTGGCGTACCATTTAGTTTTAGTACTACTTGATTCTTTCTAGTGAGTCCAAAATATTGTCCAATAAAAAGTGGTGGCGTACCATTTCACATCCGCACCGATCGGGGAGGTTATTAAAGATTAATATCGAAAGTGAAACAATACATTGTTCAACACATGGTTCAACTACCATAAACATGAATACATTGTTCAACACATGGTTCAACTAACATAAACATAATAGTTCAACATCGTAATCATCTCGCGACCTCAACCGAAACATAGCCCGGAAGCAAATCATCGTCCGATTCCCAATCCTCCACCAACACCTCATTGTTGTGACTAGTTCCAACTTCTACACCTTTGCCCTGCTTCAACTTCTTCGCTACGTGTGTAGCCTCGAGCCAAAAGTCACTATCATTGTCATCAGTGCAGTCCGCTCATGTGTTAGGGCGCCTCTAACGCCGCTTCATTACAAAGGCTCACAAGAGGGTCCTTCTCACGCCTCATCGCGCCTTACTCTTCATCTTAAGTGCATATTGCTCTTCTAGTAGCTTCTTCCAGAAAAATTGGAATAACTTTGTTTGATCAGCGGCAACCGTGGGGAGGGTAACACGCAACTCCATGGCAAGCTAACGCCGCCCTCCCGTCTACGGACGCCGATGTACTCGTTGACAAGCTCATTCCCAACACCCATCTCACACCCAATCTTCTCGCTCGCCCGATGGTGTCCAGAACTCATCGCGCCCAACAAATTCCTCCCACAAACATTTCCTAGTGTCCCTGCTCAAGAAAAAAAACATACACATTAGTTACAAAAATTATGTTTCATGTCGCTGTTCAAAAAACAATAACCAACCTCATCATAATCCACCATATGGCCACACCAAAGGCCCTATTCCAAAACCCTATAGGAGTGAGGCCCCAATTAGCTTTAACACCACATCCGCATAGGATGGGTTTTTGCGCCATGTCACCGAGCGAGGGCTAAGAGCTCGTCCAATCTTGAAGTGTCACCGCTCGCCATCCACATCTTGGGCCTCCTTTCTAGCCAACTCGGCCCTTGGCACGGCAAGCACATTCTCGAGCTTCCTCTCCCTCTCCTTCCTCCTCCGAAAGCAGCCTCTCCTCCTTTGCTCTTGCTCCCTCGCGCTCCTTCTCATCGGCCTCTTCCTTCTTCCTCACCTCATGCCTCCGTTGACACTCGCAACGAACTCCTTGTGGCATCGCAGATACCCTTGTTAAGCTCACCGATCTCAAGGTCGATCCACTCGCTCAAAATCACAAAGCGGTGGAGGGTCTCGCAACAAATAAATTGTTTCGCAACAAATATATAACCACAAATGAAAAAGGAAAAAAAGCTATATACTCACAAACATCCGATCATGGGCGCTATTTGTTGCTCAGAGGCTCCCATTGAAAATTGGCACACATCCAATACCTCCGCCTAAATGTCTCCTCTTCATCATCCCATTCGCATTTGCAAGGATCACCACAATAGCAATTGGGCACGGGAACACCCTCCGGGAGAGGCTTATGGACATAGGGATCTTCCTAAGAAACGAGCATAGCTAACTCTAGAAAATACAACTAGGGTTACAATTCTACCATAAAGCTAGGGTTTCACATTTCTTGCATACTAACTATAAAATAAGAACTACAAGATGACGAGAATTTACCTAGCATTCTTAGCTTTGCCACGCCTTGGCATCCTACAATTACATACAAACGTATTTTTTTAAAAGTGTCAAAACTAGGGTTACAAAATATGGCCGAAATCTATCAAATCAAGCGCTATAAATAGACAAGGGATAGAGATTACCTTGCAAATGAAGATGTATGGACCAAATCCAAGTTTTACCGGGCAAAAACTCGATCCAACACCAAGGGCGACGTGGGGAGGAGAGGAAACGCGAGAGAGTTCCTTGCAAATGAAAGAACGCCGCCATACGGAAGGGGTATCTGTTTTACGTGGTATGGGGGTCGGCGCCGCGGTCGGTGGCGCCGGAGGTCGGCGCCGTGATCCGTGGCGCCGAAGCTACCGCCGCCGCCCGCTTTCGTCCGATCAAGGCCAGTCAAGCTCGGGGCCGCCGACGGTGGCGCCAACACGTTATACCTCGGCGCCGCGATTGATGGCGCCGAGCAAGGGGTCCATATAACACACGGAAACTAAAAAGGGTGGATTTGAGAAAATCTTTCGAAAAAAGGGCTAAATTGCAAAAAAGACGGTCACGCTAAGCCTTGTGAGTTGTGACCTTAACTTGCACCAATTACTAGCAAAAGTGGAAAACGGTTTTGTGGACTAGCTTTGGGCCTAATCCTTTTCCTTGCACTCAAGCATTGCAGCGTAGGTGCTCTTCGGCCCATGTTTGTTGCTACTGTGGACTGGTTTTGGGCCCCTTTTCCAACATCAAGCATTGCAGCCAGGTGCTCTTAGGCCCAACGCTTGTTCATTCGACCTGTAAGTCTATTTCACTCCCTAATGATTTGATTTTTCTTCTCAAATTCTAAAAACTCAACATCTTAATTCCTCAACTCTTCTAATGAGTAGTAACGGTTTTCAAGATGGTTTAATATTTTTCTAATTTAAAAATATAGTAAATGCCAAAAAAGGTTTCAAAGCCATAAAGATGTCTCTGCTTTCAGGGCCTGGTTTGGTCAGGGATGAACAAATTGATGCTGAGGATAGCAGAGATGATCAGGAGATGGCTCCCGCTGTACAAACCAAAAGAAGGGACAAAGCTGGAGGAGTTCATCAAACAGCTGGAGAACCGAGCAAGCTTGCTGCCGCAATTGACATGGATGCCGGAGCCAACAAGTTCTTCATCAGAGTCGGATCAATTGGATGCGCAGCGCTTGGGTTCAGCCACTATAACGCAAATTAGTTAATTCTGGAAGTGATGTAATAGTTGCTTGAGTTTGAGTCTCCTTTTTCTTTAGTGCTTTGGCACGTTGGAACTGTAATCGAATGGATATGCTTTTTGGAATATAAAAGCGGGGAAACCCTTTTTCTAAAAAAAAAGATTGGATTGGAAAAAAAAAAGTAAAATATTTGGAGCCACTGAAAGTATCACTAAAAGGTTTAAAAATTATATTTATCAGTATAAAATAAGGAAAATATGAAAAATAGAATAATCTAGAAATATTATAAACAATGTCTAGTATGAAATTTTCCAAAACAAAAACAAGAGATGCAACCAGCATGAATGAATTCGACATTAAAGGTATGATTCTAGATGAAACCATACTATTTTGTTATGTAAAGTTTAAAAAATGCATTTAGATTTTAGACATCAACTATAATGATGTTTTCCAAAAAAAGCCTCCAGTCTAGTGGTTAGAGCACCTGGTAGCATCCATCGAGCCACTATAGAATGTTTTAGGAATTTGTCTAGATATTTTCCCCATTTTTCTAGAGCCAAATCTAAGTTATGGAAAATTCTAGAGATATTTTCACAAGCTCTAATATTTTGTTTAGGTTTTTAGTATGACAATATATCTATAAGAATCTTCTCATATTTTTGTGAACCACAACACAGACATGTATACTCACATGCAAACCCTATTTCTGTGAGAATCTCTGGAAGACATCTAATAATCCAAGCACGACAGATAATTTAGACGATTTTAATAGTCAGGTGGGTACGATTCTTGTTTTTCATGTTCAAGCTGGAAATTAGAGCACGACGATAGTATTAGGAAGGTAAAGGGGAACTTTTCGCTTTGTTCTTGATTAAAACCCACTAACCATTAGCTGAATTGTACGATCTATTGCATGATTTGTTCTAGGTATACACTTTTTATGTTCTTTTTGTATTAAAGTCTGTTCCATTGGATTTCATGATTTGGTTCTAGTCGTATATGGGTTTTTTTTTTTTTTTTTTTTTGAAAGGACGGCAAAAGTCGTGCCGCGATTTCTATTAGGCGAATAAAAGAAAAAGATAAGTGTCGACTGTCGCCCCAATTTTTGATTGGAAACCGGGTCATAAAAACCATACAATTTTGGAGTGTATCCTACTCCACCGCACACCTAGGTACCAAGTAAGTCAACTCGCGCCACATCTAGTACCCACTGAACTCCTTGCTTGTCGGATTGGGACATCGACACAAGTCACAACCCCTTGGTTGGATTGGGTCATCGACGTGAGCAACCACTTGACACCAACAATTCACACAACTCAACTAATCGAACCGGTGGATGAAATAAAAGTAAAACCCGAAAAGCTTCGCTTGGTTGGATTGGGGCATCAACAGCAACCATCAATACCACTTGGTCTGACCTGGGACAACGACACGGCAGCCGCCACCGCCAACTCCACCAGGTCCACACACCGAGGAAGGAAAAACAACGACCACTCATCGTTGCCACACCCCGCCAGGCCACACCGAGAGAGGATCGACGCGCTAGCCACGCAAGTAGCCGGGCCGCGTCACCCCCGCCAACCCGGCACCACGCCCGGTCCGGCCTCCCTCGACGCCGCCCGCCCGCCGCCGCCAAAGTCTAATGGGGAGGGATGGCATAGACGAGGACCGTCCCCCAACGCCCAGTCCACGGCCACCACCAAAGACGCCCCTCACCGCAAGCCAACCTCCGCAACCACCGTTGAACCCAGGGGTCCCTCCGCAAACTCCATGCCAACACGGACCGAGTGCACCGCCAACGCCCGCCGCGCACAGGCACCACCAACCAAGCCCCACCATCGACACCGGCCGATACGAGTCCCCCGATGCGGCACCTCCAAGGAGGACGCGACACCAATGGCGCCGTCGTCGCACGTCCAAAAAGGATAAGGTTTTCACCCAAGGCCCCCGTGCTGCAGGAACATGATGACTCCCAATGGTGCCCCTAGCAGGGAAAGCGACGCCCAACGGGCACCGACACCATCGCCACGAACAATGTCGGTGGAAGCTTTCGCCTGGCTCAACACCATACCTGCCACACGCTCTCAACCAAGCCAGCAGCCAACTCCCAACCTCAACCGCAGCAACACCAACCGGAAGAGCCCGGCATGGCCGCATACACCACCATGGCACTACCGGCCGAAGTACACGCTAGCCCCGGCCCACCACGAGGCGGGGCGCCGACCGTAAACGCCGTCGCGATGGGGAAGAGGAGCACCGGCCAACATACCGCAATCCGTCGCCCTCGCGCAACCGACGACCATGGCCCTGGAGAGGCAGAGCCGACGACCCGCACCAACGCCGCACAATCACCGCCACCACCACGCCACAGAGCCGCTGCTCCGCCCCGTCCCCTACAACCACCACCAAAGACACCACCACCTCCACCACCACCACGGACACCGCCACCTCCACTTCTTCTTCCCCACCGCCATCGAGCCCATGCCGCCGCCAAGGAAGTCACCTCCATCGCCGCCCCAAAGACCACCCCAGATCTGATCGGGGGGGAGCACGACAACGCCACCAACACCGGCCCACCCCTCAACCGCCGCCTCTCCACCCACACCACACGCATTGCCGACGACGCCGTTGCCGCCACCGCCCACGAGCACGATGGATCCGGTCTGCGAGAGGCCGGATCCGCCATCTCGGCATCGGATGCGTTGCTAGCCGGGCCCCTCGGACGACGTGGGGATCCGCCTCCTAGTTGCTCCATGGTAGTGCCGGAAGGAGGAGAGAACCCGGCCTCCGTCTTCCTCGCCGTCCGACGGCAACCGGCGTCGAGCTCAGTGGAGGCTAGGTCGGCAGCGCGGAGCGGGCTGGCCGGCGCGGCAGCGTGGAGCGCCGCCTCGAAGTCGCCCAAGGGAGAGCGACGCGGGGGCCCGAGAGGTTCAATTTATATGGTTTTCCCTATATCATAAAATTAAGCGTTTGTTTAAATCGATCAAAGGTGGGGATGTGTTAGGAATTGAAGCATGATTTGTATACTATTTTGTATAGGAATAACTAAAACAGAGTACTATGCTTGGTGGACGAGGGAATGAAAGAACCCAAAGTACCAAACATGCCCTTCTCAGTAAGGTTGTGTTCGGTTGCCAAGGATTGGTGACTTAGAATCATTCCAACTAGGATTTTTTTTTTCTGTAATCTAAATCTCCTATAAAGAGAGCCCCCACTGGAGAGTCTTTTGGAGTTATCTGCGCTCTGATTGGCCAGCGTCACTGGTAACTGCAAGCGCCACGTCACCAGAAACCACCGTCCACCGCGTCCCTGCAGTGCTCCACCATCTTCCTTTTGCGCCTGCCTCTTCCTCTTCTCCACTACCTCTTCTCAACAGCCACCGCATCTCTTACTCTACCTCTACATGCATCGAGTCAACGAGTGGACAACAGTTTCTAAAATTATTATGCAGCTCTTCACTTTCCACGACGCCTCAGCAGCGCTACCATGAATTCATATTCAGTTCTATATATATTCGATCCATGCCCTGGTCTTTCTTGCTTTTGCACTTTGCCTGATCTATTCCGATCCATGCGCGGCAAGAGGCGGACATGGCGACGGTCGCCGAGGTGCTCTCCCGGGATCCGCGGTGGTCCTGCGGGGCCACTTCAAGTGGCGCGTGGGGCGGGTCCAGGAGGTGTGGTTCACGGACGAGCGTCGGGTCCGCGCCGCCGTCGGCCTGCCGCCACCGGCCCCGGAAGACGACGCCAGCGCCGGTGGCGAGGTAGTCCGCCTGGTCCCCGACGCGCGCAGCCTGCGGACGGAGGTCTGCGGCATCTGCTTCGATCCGTTCCCGGCTGGGCGGACGAGATCGGCGGGATGAACAACGGAGCTGCAATCCCTCGCCCGCCGAGGCAGCAGGCGTGGCGCCGCCGCCGCAGCTCCTCGTGACGATCCTACTCATGTTCTTCGCCTCTGGACGAACCCGAGACAAGGACGACGACGCCCACGTTGTATTGTGTAATGTACTGTACCGGCGGTGAGCCTCCGGCGGCTAGCTTGGATGTCAGCTGGACTACGACGATGTAGGGATAGAGCGAGATGGTGGTGGCGGTGGTGCCAGCCACACCGTACCGCACGACGACGTCGAGCTCGCTCGCTCGCTGGCCCGATGATCGATCGTGTAGGTAGCAAGCAAGATGGTCGATCGCTCGCTGGCCCGAAGACCTTGCTTTTGAATCAGACTATTCGGCAGAACTACTTCTATTTAGTTCTTGCATCTACAAGTTTCTCTCAAAAACATATATCGATCGTATTTCCTTACTGACTACTGAGTGATATATGTTGATACAATTAAACCATAATATTTTGTGATTCTTATTATTTCCTGCAGTTGATGTAAGATTTATTTATTTGCATAACAAGTTCATAAGTGTACCAGTTTTACTAAATTCATACGCTTCTATAGTAATTTCTGATAGTTTACATCCAAATTTATTTGTATAATTTCTTCTTGACTACCCAAGAAGAACGCGCGAATTCTCCTAGTTTAGGTATATAGCTACTGTTCACAAGGAAGAATTCCTATCCAGATTTGCCCCTAACCGAACGAGCCCTAAACGAGGATTTCAGGCAGCGTAAAGTCAGTCCTCTTGTTGCAAGACAAATCAAATCAAGCACATGTCATGATAGCCACACAAATCAAGCACATGTCATGCAAATCTGGACAGGTACAACACGCTGCAAAATTGCAAATTTACTACTAGTACGGCATCACACGCAGGTACAGAGCGGGAACAGAATCGCTCTGTTCAATCAATTCTGCCGTGCACCTACAACGCTGTCCACCATTGCCTTAGACTAAAGGAGGTCCTCGTCACGCCTGCAGGTTGCGGAAGCCGCTCAGCGCTTCCTGCAGGTGCGCCACCGCGCCGTCGTAGTTGACGAACCCCATGAACCAGAACTCGTGGCTGTCCACCGACACCAGCTGGATGAACTTCTCCGCGGGCTTGAGCTTGTTGGCTGACGGGCTCGCCGCCCTCAGCCGGTGAAGAGGAATCGCCACCTGCAAGCAGCGTCCATCACCATCTCGAGCAAAAGTACACAGAGGTTATCGGTACTGGACAGTTGGAGAACAATTCTCCTACGTACGTACCTTGTAGTGGCTCCATTCCGTTCTGTCGCCGCCGGAAGCCTCGTACGACAGGGGGCTGTCGCTGCAGAAGGCAACCCTGGCCGTGGACAGGTACATGACGCCCATCACCGGGCCGGCGGCCGTGGACAGGTAGCACGCGTACGACTTGCGCAGCTGCTCGTCGGGCGGGGCGCTGAAGGCCTGCCGGAATATCTTGTCGTGGCCGCCTTCCGCCAGCACCTTGGTCCCCTGCGCGATCCTCCCCACCGCGGCCTCCGCGATGCTAGGCGCCGTCCTCACTGCCAAGAAAACCCGTTGAAACCAACCAATTCCACAATTCACAAGCTTAAGTATGTGCCAGTGTGTAATCGCGACAGGTAGCGAGTTGATGATCAAGAGAAGAATCAATCACCCACAGTGCTGCCATGTGTTGCGCGACAGATCCTCCGCCTTCCTGGTCGCCTCGCCGACCTTCCGCCCCCACCGCGACAGCGCATTCTTCACCGTCTCCTTGGTGCCTGCATGCGAGAAACAGTCAGAAACAAGCAGCACCGGCCGGGCAGCAGGAGATATGGTTAAGGTGACATGTGGCACCGCGCAGAAGGACGGACTCTTGGACGACGGCTGCACGGGCGAAGGCATCGTGTAAGGGCCGGCCTCCATGGTCGCCGCCGCCGGCGACCAGCTTCTCTGCTGCATCGGTAGCGAAATCGGGCGCTAAGCTCACACGCACGCAGGGAGCTGATTGGAATGTTCCCTTTGTTGTCTGCGGTCTGCCCACACTTCTCTCTCGATCCCTCCCTGTTTCGGCTGTTCCCTCGCGCGTATCGAAATGGGGCTGGTGGTTGCTTCGGCTCGACCGATATGGCAACAGACAGGCCAAAACCAAAAGCGAAGCTAGCTAGCAGTCGCATTGGCCAATGCCCATTGGTCACGGTAGTAGGATACTCCACTCCACTATTTGCTGCTGAGCGCGACGGCGACGAGGCACCTACCTACCACTACCAGTCTCAGACACCGTTTCGGTTGCACCGACTCCTGTACAAGCGGTGGGCGGTGTCAGCAAAGAGGCTGCCGGCGGGCGGGCGGCCTGCGGAAGGGAGCGAGGCAGCGATGCAGCGAGCGGTCTGTTCGTTTCTTGTCGGAGTCGGCAATCCGTAGCGCGCGGCCGGAGCGGGGGCCGGCAGACGGGACGACGGAGCCGTTCCGACCGGACCGAAGCGGACGGCGCCACGTGACGGGCGCGCAGCTGTAGCGGCCCCGGCCGGAACGGCCCGGCACGGCACGACACAGCTCCTTGTATAAAAAAGGGGTCGGCGCCGGTCGAGATGAATGCAACGTTGCGGAGAAAGGACAGCGCCACCGATCCCTTACTTGTCCGCGTCACGTCGCAACGCGAATTTGCCACTAGGTAGCACGGATATACTGTACTTAAGGTCAGAGTCGTATCCCGTATCCTATACCTATTCGTATCGATCTTAATTAAAGATGGAACCCGTACCAGATTTTGAGAGGATACTTGGTTAGGTGATAAGCCCCTCAAGCTTAGATACCCGAGCTTATATAATATAGCAAGGGATCGGCATGCAACGGTTTCGAAAGTTTTGTCTTCTAACCCTCCTAATATCTCATTTAGGAGAACATTAGTGGATAACAACCTTGCTGAGTGGCTTATTCTAGTAGCCCAGGTTTCTAATGTGGCTTTGGTGGATGGTAAAGACTATTTTAAATGGCTTTTATCCGGGTCTGGAGTTTTCTCCGTCCGGTCTATGTATATTGATACTATAGATACAAATCCACCCTTCCAACATAAGAAAATCCGGAAATGGAAAATACCTCTAAAAATTAAAATTTTCCTCCTGGTTTGTCCAAAGAGGTGTCATTTTGACAAAAGATAACTTGGCTAGAAAAATTGGAAAGGGAGTCGAAAATGCGAGTGTTGTAATATGAATGAAACTATTCAACACCTCTTTTGATTGCCCTTTTGTCAAGATGATTTGGAGGATTATTTTCTATGCTATTAACCTTACCCAATCTTTTTCTATTAACCATATGTAAAGTTGGATAACGAGCCGAGCTAGTTTCATTTCGACTTCGGCTTCGGTCTAGCTCGTTAGGATAACGAGCTAGCTCGGCTCGGCTCGTTATCTTAACGAGCTAGAATCCGGGCTCGGCTCGGCTCGGCTCATTAAGCTCGCGAGTGGCTCGTTAAGCTCGCGAGCCGTTATAAAAATACACAAAATATAATATTTGCATTTATATAAAGCTTGAAAATGATAATAATATAAAATAATACATCCAACAACTTTAAATTGAATAAAATACTTATATGTGCTAACATATCAACTATTTATAGAGCGAAAAAACGTGAAGTAACACAAAACTAATATAAGTTATGATAATTTTTCCCGTAAAACCGCGGGCTCGTTTGGCTCGTAGCGGCTCACGAGCTGGCTCGAAGTTGGCTCGTTAACGCTAACGAGCTAAAATCTGGCTCGGCTTGGCTCGTTATCGTAACGAGCCGAAGTCGAGCCGAGCCAAGCTTGCCACGAAGCTGAGCGAGTTAACGAGCTTTCGAAGTTTTTCGTCCGGCTTTTAACCATATGTTTGGTTCTTGGCTTCATAATCAACATAAACATTTTAAGCCACCGATTTGGGTTAGTGTGGCGAGCCTTATTCGGGTCATCCGGAGGTGTCGTAATGACACGATTTTTAAAAAATTGAAATATAACTCTATTATGCGGGTTATCTTCGGAGGAGCTTATTGTTTGCGTTTCGGGCCCCAGTTGCGGCGTCTTTGAGCAAGCAAAGGATGCCCTCATTACATTGAGCAAGCAATTGGAGATGGTTGCTCTAGAAATTTCCAATAGAGGGTGGAAGAATTTGTTCCGTTTGCTTTTAGTGTTAATGTCTATGTCACGGACACTTTCGGTGACACCTGTTTTTCATTTCTACATACTCTGTAATAATTGGGCTGTGTGCATCCCCTGGATGTAGAGGCCAGATTTTATTATCCATTATATATAAAAAAAACCTGTTCGCATCGATATGGCCCCGATACGTCTGATTTTTTTTTTAATTTACTTAAGCAATTATTATGAGTATGTGGGCTGATACGTATGTATCTACAACAGGTTGGACACAGCCCAACCAGCCCAACAAAGCTGCAGGCTGCAAAGCCAGGCCAGGAACCTGCTGCCCACCATAACCTGGACCTGATGCACTTAAGTCAGCGTTCACACATGACACAACACACCTACTCACGGCCCAACATGATCTTCTGGCCCAAACTGTACTCTCAACACCAAAGCTGCGGTTTTTAAAAAAAGTTCTGATCAGGCACCACTGCGGTGTCTACACATTCTCCTCCCCTGAACAGCCAGCTTGCATCAAGCTGGTGCTGATGGAAAGAGAGCCAGCGGAAATCTACCTCATCTTCCCATCATGTTACAGCATGAGCGCACCATCATCCCATTGAAGTACTGAACCGTACTGAGAGTCATAGTGGCACCTCCCCCTTGAGACCAATTTCGATTCTAGAATCTGAACTGGTAGCACCACAATAGTTGAATCAGTAACGAGAGATCAGTGCTGAGCTGGATCCGGGGTGGTAATATTTCTTCGGTTGGGAGTTTGGACACATGTACCACCGGATGGATTTGAGTAGAGCTTAACTCCAATCTCATTTGCCCGTTGCAGTGCTTCCCATAATATTTGAAAGATATTTTTTTTATTTCTTTTGAAAGGCTAGTTTCAGGGGCGGCCCTAGGAGTGGGCACCAGCAGGGCGTTCCAGGTCACTAGCATGTACTCCCATCATCTCATAAAACATGTAAATATAGGAATCGTGTCGGTCAATTTGACTAAAGTTTGACTGAGTTTATAATAATTAATATTAATATTTATTGGTCAAACAAAATTTATGATGAAAATATATTCCGTCATAAATATATTGATATTAGTTTTGTATTATAAGTGTTACTAATTTTTTATATAAATTTAGTCAAAGTTAAAATCAGTTAACTTCTTAAGAAGCGAGAATTACATGTTTTTCGGGACGGAGGGAGTATAACGGTACTCACTGGACTATTGACTTGGTGAGGTGGAATTGACCGATGTTGTGATTGTCTTGATAGGGATGAAAAATGGGATCAGACGGGATAAATCCACTCCCGTTTTCACTTTTCTTATTTTAATTAATACGGAAACGAAATGGAGGGGAGTGACGAAGACTGAACTACAAAAACAAATCTTAGTTATTATTTATTAACAGCGCCATGTCCAATTGACGACTCGGTTCACGAAATCGTGCAAGCTTTCCTTTTTAAAAGGAAAAGATAAACTACTAGACCTAGACAGTGACACGGGGATCCAAATTAACTTTCATCAGGTCCCCGGCGTCCCTACGTCCCATGAATCAAGCTCAAAACAAAAACAAAAACAAAAAACCGTCCCATGAATCATGATGGTGAAACAATTGTTTGTTTGCTCGGTACTCTGTGCAGCGGAGCGGGCGCCATCATCATCCATGATCTGTATTGTCAATTTCATCATTCTTGCTAGGGCTAATCGATGGACCTACCACACTAGTATACTCTTGCGCCGAGATCTGGCCTATCAACCTCGCACACTGCTGCCCCCCCGGCATTTGACCACGCTGACAATCGCACAGCAGCAATGTGCTCCGAGACCCACACCAGCTGTTGTGCCGTCCGTCGGCCAGCCCCGGCGGGCCGGGGACGACGCGTACGTCCAAAGCGACGGTATGGGGCGCGTCGCCGTACGTCTCGCCGACGACGATGACGACCGGTCTCTGTGCGCGCGATCGATCCCATCTGCCCTCTGCTACGGTGGAGCCTTTGGCCGGTCTGGCTGGCCAGACACTGCACGCGGCTTCTACGGTGCCGGCCGACCCCAACCCGATTATTCTACTGCCGCCGCTGCAGGAGATGAAACATTAGTTACGGTTGGGGGTGAGGTAGCTTCGAGCTGGCGCGGCGTGGGTTTATTCCTTCCCTGGCCGCTAAGCGCCCGCCCGGCCCATCGATCGGCATCAGCAGCAGCAGGTGCAGGTGCAGCACCGTTCTGTGCATTGTCTTGTTCGCTTGTTGATTTGCCGCTGAATTTACCCCGCCCACCCCAAAGTGGACGACCTGTCGCGGTTGGCGCGCATCTCGGGACAGCCATGCATCGATCATGCCTGTAACTTTGAGGTCCATGCCATGCGTCTCGTGGTCGTGGTCGTGGGGGCCGACGTGCCGCTTCCATCGTTTTCTACCGAGACCAGCAGCAAAAGGAAGCTGGCGAGTGGCGACGCTGGGTATAACAAAACGTAGCATCTCGTATCTCTATACGCTCTGCCCTGTGCATATATGCAAATAATGCAATTCAACTGGAACTGGCTGGGACGAATAAAAATGCGTGTGGTCTTTGCTCTTGTCCTGTGCGACTGTCTCCGGATACGGTGGATGTATCTACGAACAGTGGAGATACGATTTTAATTAGCAGCTTTGGTGGGAAGCCGAAGATAGGAAAACTTATCGGCCTGATGACAGGGCCATTTGTGTATTCATCCGAGGTTTGACAGGGGTTAGGTGACGTGCGACTGCGGATTGCAGGCTTATACAATGCCGATCAGCCATAAATACGTGCATGTGATGGCCTTGGTGGAGAATACTGAAAGCATGCTGCATGCTGCCTAGAAACATCATCTTGTGCGCGAGATCAAATTTCATACAATTTTTCTAATACAGCTCTGTTCGAAGGATACACATACAAATGGTACGTACTAACTCTGAATTCCGGATTATTAAAACAAGAAGAAGGAATGCAAATGGTAGCAACTTTCCCGCCTCAAGTTGGAACTGAACACCAACTTAGTAGTGTTGTTTAATAGTGTTGCTTGTCTGCAAGTAGTATTTAACTGTCCTTTTTTTTAAAAAAAGGGTACTTAACTGTCCTTGCATATGCCTGCAACACAAGACATGACAAGCAGAACAGGGTTAATCTTAAACATGGCAGCGCGCGCGCGCGTCACCTGGAAAGAAATTCAGTTCATCAGGGCATTAATGATAAAATCGCAAACTAAGAAGGGCCATAAGCTTGGCATCAACACAAATTTTATAGACAGATTCTCAAGCGCCCCTGCATGGCATTGGCATGGCACTAGGGACTACTTTTGTGAGCTCTCGTGTTCCCGAGGTTTCCCCAGACGATGTCGCCTCTATTTTATTTTTATTACTCTCTTTTTTTCCCTAAAAAAGGAGCCGGTTTCCATGGTCTTTGCAGACAAGCAGTCAAACAAATGTTTGGTGGCAGCGACGTGGTGTCATAGGGAGCAAGAGAAACCGATGATTGCTGATGTTGATAGTTCGTAACCCCTGAAAGCAAACCCATTTCCACTTCTTCTGGTTCCTGTCTTTATGTTCTTGTTTAGATTTAGCACATTACGCATTTTGATTTTTTGACGCAAGAATTGTTCTTTTTCTCTTTTGCATTTTTTTTTCTTCTTTTTACAAATGGAAATTGGTCGGAAATTACAGAACAAAGCAAACTAGTACGCAGCTATCTATAGCTAGTTCACGCCTTGCATTGTGTCAGCATCCCCATCATCATCATCATCATCATCATCATCATCACTGCCTTTTATTTTGGTCGTCTCGTCCCATCTATCTCAGCTTTGTCAACCTGCAAAACCTTTGCTCTTTTTTTCGCAACACCATTCCATTGTGGGCTTGTGGTGGCTGTCTGCGTGCCTACTGTTTGCAAAAGCGCACGAAATTCAGTACAATTTCTACCATGCATTTCAGACCGTCTTTATTCCCTGGCGTACCGTCGTCTTTCATCTTTGCTAGCTAGATCGTCATGCATGTCCCAAAGGAAATGTCCTGCTTTTGGTTGCGTTTCCTTTGCCTTTCTTTCTTCAGGCACTTTGAACATTGAAAACCGGCGGCGGCGTCAAAAGCTCCCAACAAACCAGCCAAACTCTTCACTCTCAGTCGGTGAGTCAGTGCAATGAATCAAAACCACTTGACTTTCTAGCTATCAAGGGGATCGAATCGACCGACGATGGTCATTGATGATCAGGGCTTTTCATCCGTCCGTCCATCATTGGTGTAATCATCTGCTAATCTTCCTCCTCTTGCTGCAAACAACCGGGGAGGAGCTGTCGTCGTCCTCCTCACACCAGGAGGTGCCGGCATGCGAGGCAGCAGCAGCAGCCGTGTCGTCGCTCCTGTAGCTCAGGCAGCCAGCAGCGTCCAGCACACCGGTGGGGCTCCGCGGCACAGCGGCCGAGGAGGCTCTGCGGCCGCCGCTGCTCGGGCCACCACCAGTCTTGAGCGGCTGCGGCACGCTGCCCGGCAGGGCCACGGTGGCCTGGATCGCTTCAAGGCATCGCGACACCCTCTCCTGCAACCACAAAGCAACAAAGCATTAAATCGCCGTGGATGTACTCCTGTAAATGCGGCTCACGCAACATCGGCAGGCGTGCCAGCCTAGCTGCACAAGTCAAGCTGCAAACCTACGACTTCGACGCATACGGTAAACGCTACGTACGCTAGCTGAATCTGTGACGACAAACTTGCGAGAACGTAACGTCGCTTGGGACAGGCACTGACACGCGTATGTATGTACCTTATGTACACGGTGGGTGCTGCAAGCCTTGTCGATATCCACGGCGGCGTGATCTTCGCCGGCCACGGCGGCGGCGACGGCCGCGGCGATCTCTGAGGGCCTGAAATCCAAGCAGTGTGTTCCTGCGATGCGTTCGTGACAGTAACGTCGTCAGATCGATCGAAATGGATGCGCCAATGGTTCCTATTATGGGCATACTCCGGCGCCGTGTGAGAATCTGCATTCTTGCTCAGTTGCTCACCTCTTGCGATGCACAGGATAAGCTCCGCAGATCGAAGGACGGCGCGTCTGCTGGGCGCGTCGCCGCCGTTGAGCCGGTGGAGGAAGTAGTCGATGTAGGAGAAGGGAGTGACAGCTTGCATCCTCCATTTGAGCGTGCTGAGGACCAGGAGCTCCATCCTCTGGATCGTCTTCGCCTCGAACAAGTACCGCGCGTCCCCCGACCTGCTGTGCCCGACAGGATCCAACAACAGTGATCAGGAACATTGGTTGTTTCAGTCAGGCCTGCTAGATGAGCGTCGACTGTAGCATCTGCATTGCTCTCGATCTTACCTGTAGGTCTAGAGACGGAGGAACGTAGGTCTCCTCCATCTTGGCAGCCAGGGACAAGCACGCCACGGACAGCAGCTGTGTCGTCCAAGTTTTGTCTTCCTGAAATGGTGAGACACACATGAATACCTACCGGCACTGAAACACTGGAACATACTGCATACAGTGTGGTGCACAATTTCAAGAACCAAGAACATGCTACTCGCTTCGATCAACATCAGTTTGATTCGATTCTTACCGGAAGCTGGTAGAGCGAGAGGAAGCGGTCCAAGTAGTTGACGGCCAAGCACGCAGTGAGCGGGCCGAAACCGTAGTACGTGTGAACCTGCAATGTCGAGAGAGGTGTCAGATTCACAACCCTGATGGAACAAGAAAGACTTTGAGTACATCGACGGAGCGAGCGAGCGCCCACCTTCCAAATCCAGTCGATGGCGTCCATCCGGACTTGGAGATCCATCCCGCCGCCGCGCAGCCTCTCGGCGTAGTCCTCCCGCGGCATGTGCGCCGCCTCCGCCTCCACGAAGCCGGCGACGCATTCCTCGGACGGCACGGGGAACTCCACGCTGGGCTCCCCCGCCGCCGCGCGTCCCTGCTGCCCCGCGCCAGCAGCACTTCCATTTCCTCATCGGCTTCGAGGTCCAGGATGCTGCTGCTGTCCTCGGCGCACAGCAGGATGGAAGCCGCCGCCATCTCGTAGCTGCTCGGCGCCATTGCCTTCCCGGCCTCTACAAGATCTCGGTAATCTGGTGCCTGGTGGTAATGGTACAGATACGGATTGGATATCTGGCTCAGATGGGTCTCCTCCTCCCTCTTCTTCCCCTTCCTGCTCGTGTTCTTCACCTGGCTTGGTGAGAGCGAGGAGTGGAAGTGGAAGAGGAGGGGAGAGTGAGCAAGGTGCCGCTGTGTGCCGTGAGGCCTCTTTTGTATGAACCGGCGTGCAGAGTAGGCAGGGGCATTTTCGGCAAGCAGTGACGAGGACGCGATTAGCACGCGAAAGGGAGGATAGCAGCGGGAAGGAAGGATGAGTGTGATTAGAAAATTAAATGGATGCTCACTTTCCTTCTGTTTTTCTTTTCTAGTCTGTACTTTGAGGCGCTCTACTTTTTAGAGCTTTTATTATGACATGGATTTTTAGGGCTCTTTTTGTTTTAAATTTCCTTTTTTGGCCTTTTGACCCAGCCACCAAGGTAATAAATAAGTGGTTACCTTGCCGGTAAGTAAGAAAGAGCGACTAATCTCAGACTCAGCGTTGAAGTTTGAAAAGGGAACAGTGTCATATATAGTCATATATTCATTCACTACTGCTAGCACGCAGTTCACACATATGAAACGCTTTTCGGCCAAAAATGGAAATAAAATCATTTGTATTCCTAAACCGTGTCAACGAAACGGTCATGTGGGAAACCAGCCATGGATCGGCTGAACAAATTTGAGAATTTTATATAAGAAAGAAAATCCACATTTCATTTCATCAACTCCGGTTTCGGAGAACCATTGATGATCGAGGTCGCGTGAACTAGTTTACACATGGACGTGTGTGTGCCGGACTGCCACTTAAAACGATGAAAGTGTGTGTGTGCACATGACTAGCTACCTGAATTTTACAGGGTTCACGTTAGGTCTTAGGGGATATTCGGTTCATGCCTAACATTATCACGTCATAGTTTCTTAAATAGCTTTCTTAAACACATGGTCCCTCCATCATAGACCTATTTTTGCTCAAATTTTGCCCTTTGCTATAAGCGTGACTACAATTTTATTTACCACATTTATCTACAATAGTCGCAGTTTTTACGTTAGATTATGTGCGACATCGGCTTGTGTCATAAACCGGATGGGCGAGCCGGGACGGGCTAAGTGGGCTTGAACCGGTCGTGGTCGGCCCGGGAGAGGGGGGCGCCCCTGCGCCGTCGCCTCCCTTCCCTTCCTCGCCTCCGACTCGCTTCATCTTCAAGTTAGAATTATCTTAGGCTTTTGTTGTGTAAAGGGAATATTCCAATCTATAAGGAAGACCTTTATTAGGAAATAAATAAATATTGCTGCAAAAAGATATTCCAATCATATAAGGAAACCTTATAGAAGATTGCTTATGTTACAAGTCCCACTAGCCGGGTTATATAAGCAAAGGCATGTAATCTCTTTGGGAAAAAGCAAGCAATAAAAATAGTTCTATCTATCTCTACCTCTCTCTCTCCGCGCGCCGCCACCTCCCTCCTCCACCCGCCGCCTCCCACGCCCCGCCGCCGCTCCATCGCCGCCTCCAAGGCCAGCGCCGCCCCGCCCGTCACCGGGCGCCCGCCGCCCTTGCTCGCCGCCGCCGCTCGAGGCGCCGTCGTCGGGACTCCGCCGCCTCCCTACGCCACCTTCTCCGGCCGCCGAGGCCGTTGGAGACGATGTCACAACCGCCCAATCTAACCGGCCTGTGCGGACGTGACTTGGCTTTGTCTAGATTGAGAAGGATATTTTGGACAATATTGATCGTCATAGTGTTCTTGGTGATTTTGTATTACAAAGCATTGCATTGTTTTTACTCTTATTTGAGGTAATCTAAGCCATTTTGCTGTTTTCTATCATTTCTTCTTGTCAAGAATCATTGCGTTTTATACATTAACTAAATATATGATGCAAGTTAACTCTTATCGGTACTACTATATATGTTTTGTTCATTATATTGAAAAAAAAAAAAAAAAAAAATGTAGTTAATATAAAAGGACCCAAAGGTCCTCAAAACTAGAGATCCAGCCCTCATGTTTGCCATAAGTGTGACTTTGGTTTTATTTACCAGATTAAATCTATAACAGTCACAGTTTACCTAAGTCCATGTGTGGCAAACTTAAACACCAATCAAACATCATGGTTTAACAGAATGAACAAGAACCATACTTCCTCCAAAGGGAGAAGAAAGAAAACACAACCACAACGAGAGTTGAAGCGTGATACCATATTATTATTATTATTATTATTATTATTATTATTATTATTATTATTATTATTATTATTATTATTATTATTATTATTATTATTATTATTATTATTATTATTATTATTATTATTATTATTATTATTATTATTATTATTATTATTATTATTATTATTATTATTATTATTATTATTATTATTATTATTATTATTATTATTGATCAGATCGATGTCAATTCCCATCGGAGTTGAATAATATGGAAATCAATGCACTCGTGACATGCTACTGCGCGCGTGCCTTGTTTGCTCGCCTCGCCACCAATGTGGCAGGTGCGTTCACGTTTGTGATAAAACGAGCATGCATGCTTGGTCTCACTCGTCTCTCACCGACGTGGTAGGTGCCTTCACGTTTGTGATAACGCGAGCTTTGCTTTGCTTTGGCCCTCCGTGGACCAGCCACCAGCATTCCTCTCGCCATCTCCGTGCCATTGTGCTCGGTCGGTCCCGCACTGCAAAACTGCGCACCACCAAGCCTATTATCTGCGTCAGTCTCTACTCGATCCTACTCGCACTGCTCTGTCCGTCCCGTGTTCACTCGTGACGGCCATGTGCTCGACCCGCAATGCCATGTCACATGTCCCTCTCTCTTTGGCCGTTGCATTGCCTGCTTCTCGCTGTGTCTTTCCTCGCTCGTACCTTGCCGTCCGCGCGCGCGGCGGCGCGTTCGCTCGCCGGCCGCGGTCGGTCACGCGTCCAACCAAGGACCAACGCTCGCGACATGGGTAGCCTTTGCCCCCATCCGGCTAGCACGGTAGCTAGGCGCCTCTAGGCGGGCCGCGGGCAGGGCAGCAGGATGGGCGGTTCTCCTCGGGCTCCGGCGCGGCAACGGACGGACTGCACTGCCCGGTCGTCGGTCGGTCGACCTGCAGTGGTTCACTGCCCACCGACCGACAGGTGGGCCACGAGTGCACGTATCCCGTGAGCTGTCGGCCCGGCGCGTACCCAGTGGCCCAGGCGTCCAGCTGCAGCAATGGTCCAGGTGTACGTATTGAAGAGGGTCACGGCATCTGCGAGAGTAGTCCAGTCAGCGACCGACCGGTTCCCGTACCGACGTTGACGTGTGTTCCGTTGGGGCCGGTTCGGTTCCTTCTCGTTCTCTGGGATGGTCAAGCAGGCGTACGTAACCGTAGGCCCCAGGACGTACAGTAGTACGCGCGCGCCTCGCCTGCAGGTCCGTCGTCGATCGACCCGCCTGACGACGGACGGAGTTGGGTGACCACGCTAGCTGGCTGCCGAGGTGGGGACTGGGGGTCGCGCGCGAAGAGGTCCGGTTGCGCGACACGGCGAGAAATGGTCCATGGCGACGAGACGACGGGCGACGGCAGGCAGTGTTGGAGTGAGGTCGAGATCCGAGCTCTCTCGGAATGGCCGCTCTTGTCTGATTGACCGTTCGAACAACGCTTTTGCCCTTTTGCCAGCCGGGCCGGGGCATCAGTTATCGATGGAAGACAGGGACGGCGACCCACTTACTACACTCGTCACAGGGCACGGCATACGCTGCTTATTCTTGACGATGTAGCAGAAGGGGATAGTATGGGTGTGTACGCAGTAACGCACTGAGAGCTCAAGTCCGAAACAGTGGCGCATGCAGGCGCGCGCTTGACTCCTGCCCCTGCAGCAGGTACTGTAATGGTGATCAGTTCGGCGAAGGCTGCAGGCTTGGTAGCTGCAAAAGTCGGCGTCCGGACGGAGTTCTTTGCATGGGGCCGGCTAAGTGTAGCACATGTTTCTATCTGCCCATTCATGTACTAGCAGTAGATCCGATTGTAGGTCATGATTTGGCATTATCAATCCACGCGTGTTAGGGTGGATTGAAGTGAGACTAAATTTGGATCAACAAACAAAGTCATATTTGGGTACACATACACGGTGCAGATGCCCGCGTGGCATACTGGCATCCGGTGGGAGCTAAAACCACATCTAGCTAGTACCACTGCAGAAGTGCAGATGCAGGTTGTAGAATGCAGCGTATAGTATGACGGGATAGTCTTTGGAGTTGCCCCATGGCTGGTTGCCACGCTAGATGCGATTACCGGATGCTTCGTTTTTCTTATTTCAAATATGAAACTAGTACTATTGATAAAAAAAATATGAAATTACTAGATACTGTACTTACGTGTATATTCTACTCCTGTATTCAACAGGAACCGGATGCATGTTCTAGTGCATCGGTTATCGTGACCACATGCGTGTCGCGTTTCTGGCCCATGCATTACATACGGTGGGTGTGCTCGGCTCTGTCATCGCTGCAACTGCAAAATCAAAAGTCAGAGGAGAAGATTACAAGGCGGTAAAAAACAAAACCGGTGACAGGCTCTCGAGCACCATGTTGGCTTTTTCCTATTTGACCGATCTGCGCGACTGTGCCAGTGCCCTGCCCGGATGCGTGCTGCGCGCTCCAACTCCGAGGCACGGACGGACACACACATGACCCGAGGTTAATGCATCGTCGGTCCGAACGGAATCGTCGGCACCTTGTTAGATTTTCAAACGGAACAGGAGCGCCACGCCACAACGAGGATCTGGAACGGAGCCCGGGGGTTGGTGACGTGCTACCGTCCAAGCGTAGAAATGGAGAGCCTGAGCTTTTTTGTGTTTGGGCGTTGCGTTTGGAGCTTTGAGCTCCCGCGCGCTCTTAGGATTTAGGTCACGGCTTCAAGTCAACATTTGCGACATTAGCCACTGGTTGACGATGAGGTCAGTTTGATGGATGGGACAATGTTTTTGCATTGATGCGAGTTTTAAATTAGCTTGTATGCCATTGATTTTTGATTTGCACATATTTGTATCAAAAGGGCGGCATGCATATCGACGAAGACGATGGAGTAGGTGCTTATGGTACATGTATGTTCTCGAACATCACTATTAAGCCTGTAGAGGATTACACACATGTCATGATAGAAATAGCATATCACTGTTAGATCTGACAGCTGATGGATCTGGTCATCCGTGTAAACCGGCCGGCCGGGTCGTCGCCGTTCGTACTGCAAATATTTATCATCGATCCACCGCGCGCAGCAGTAGACACGGAGAATATATAGCATACGGATCGAGCACGTACGTACGCAGAGTGCAGTGTCTCGTGTGCACAGACTTTCATTGTATATGCCTCCCCAAGTTGTGTGTATGTTGTGTCCACTGTCCACTGCCACTGTCCGGCCGGTGACAACGAGGCTCGAGCATAGCATGTAGTGGTTGAGAGCTTGGTCGGAGCTAGCGAGTTTGGGAGGCCGCCGCGCATATGGACGATTGGACGCACACACCGGCGAGTACACGGGCGCATCACGGGCGCATGTGCCGAATTTAAGGTGGTGCAGGCCGGCCGGTCGACCGCCCGTCGGTTCGGTACGCGTCCGTCCGGAACATCCGCGCCAGCGAGCGCCCCAGCTCGCAGTCGCAGGACCGCCGGCGGCCAGGGCAGCCTCGCTGGCTCGCAGCTCGCCACAATCCGCGCGCGATGTCGCCAATCGGCGGGGTCTCTCCCGGTCACCCACTACGCGTCACGTGACCTGGCGAAACTTGGGCTCAGGCGGGGTCCTTGATTTCTGTAGTATTGACACTTGAAGCAGACTTGTAGTGCCAAGCAGTGTTGTTCTTGGGGTCCTTGGTTTGCGGGGTACTGTACTGTACTGCGAAGCAATGCAATGGGAAATCCGAGAGAAGATGTTGTTAATTGCAGATGTATACATGCGCCTCGATCAGGGATTATGCATAAAGAATGGTTGTCCAAGACTAGAACAGCAAGCAGAGTGCTCGGATCTCAAGGAGAAGAAGGGGAAAAAAAAAACAGGGCACATAAATGAAGTCCTGTTTAGATTCTTAATGCTGCTCTCTTGTGATTTCAAATTGTAACAAGGCTTTTTTCGAGATACTCCATAGAGCTCGTTCGCTTCAGGCAGCAGCTAGTGATGCGGCTATTAGCGTAAAATATTCTGTGAGATGCAGTTGCAATCGTAACCATAAAAAATGTCTGTCAAATAGACCTATAGTTTTTTTTATATATACCATAAAAAATGTCTGTCAAATACTCAAGTAGACCTATGTATAGTTTTTTTATACACACATATATATACACTATTCCCTAAATATAAAATACAAATATTGTATCTTGAAAAGGCCAAAACATTTTACGGGGATGTTTGGTTGGACACCTCACCTTGCCACGCCAAACTTAGGCCGACTGTGGCAGAGGAGGAGAAAATCACCGCCACACACCGCCACACTTTGCATGCACTACACGACGAGGAATGGTGGGAAAACGACGGCATGTGCATGCGGTGGCGGCCAAAGGTTAAACGTCAACCAAACAATAGCGCGATGCGGTGGCGGCCTAAATTTAGCTATGGCGGGATGCGGCGGCAACCAAACATCCCCTACAACTTCAAACGAAGAGAGTGACTATACACCTATAAACAGTTCGAGCATACAATAATTAGGCACCACAAAAGTTCGTCACAATTGGACAAAAAAAAGTACAGCTATGAATTATTCCAATTAATCATAGAAAAACATAGGTTTAAGTCTCCAACAAAAACATTGTAAGCATACCATATTATATGTAAGCATACCATATTATATGTTCAATGCTGCACTACTCAGTATCGTGTTCAATAAAATTGGATTTCCTATTTTATGATTTCTTTAAAGATTCAGTTGAAATATATAAATAAAAAACAAATAGGTAAAACCGTCTTCAAAACTGCTCTATGGGGGTAAAACACACAATTTGAAAAGTTTTTTTTTTGACCTGAAATTCTCGAAAGTTGAAAGAAAAATATTTTTTCTCCTAATAATCACGGCCTTGGGTTTCGTCACGTACTCACTTCAACAAAATTGAAATTGGGCCTAATATGCTACCATGGGCGAGAAGTTTTCCTGTGTAAGCATCATATTCTTCCGTGTCAGGCTCAGGCATAGAGGGGCCCCGTTACGACCTGTCGGAGGCCCAAACTCCTCGTTACCACCTTTTTGGACTTGAGAGACTCCAGATTCAGACGGTCCAAGAGAAAGCCCACCAGAGTACACAACCGCCGCGCCGACGCGCAGAGCGCAGACAGAACACTCGCCTCCGCCACTCGAAACTCTCCAAGGTCGAAGCACCTGTCTCCCACGTTTTTTCTCCCGGCCGGTAAACCGCGGTTACCGTAAAACCGGTCCGTCCGGTTACGGACCGCCGGTATAAAAGAAGCCAAATTCAAAATGTAAAATTTTAAAAAAAATCGTTGAAAAAATTCTGTAAAATAGTTCGTGATTTATAGAAGCCAATGGTGTAAAAATTTTTCAAATTTGAGTTCGTTTGGTATAAAAAATTTGAATTGAAGTTTGAAAAAAAAAACGGCGGGCTGGGCGCCCCGTCAAGGCCCATGAGGCCCATTGGCCTCCCCGGCCGCTGATAAGGCTTGCCCACGCGGGGGCAAACGCGCGCCCAGAAGCTTATCCGGCCGCCATCCGCTCGCGTCCGCCCATTGCCGCCCGCCGTCGCCGCGGCCGGAGAAACCGCCCGGATCAGCGGCTTACCGGGCGGACCGAGCGGTTTACCGGCACGTGAGGGTAATGATAGGGCTCGTGATGCATCGGGCGGGTTCGGGAGACCGAGAGACCCGGATATATATATATTGTTGGTTTCTATTATATAAATATATACCGTTGGTGACTTTGTGTTGTCCGTATGGTTTATGCAGTAGACAATGTCTGGGAGACCGAGAGACCCGGTCTGGGAGTACGGTGAAAATCTTGCTCCAGGTTGGAAGTGCAAGTACGGCCACACCGAAAAATCGGGGCGGTGGTTGCACAAGGTTCAAGCAAAGACTTGGTCGGGTCGCTGGTCCGAGGTGTTGCATTGCAACCATGTGCCTCCCGATGTGCGTGACTACTTCCGGCGAGACCTTGACAAATCGAAGAAGAAGGGTAATGACAGGGCTCGTGGACAGACTGGCACGTGAAAGTGCCGCACAGGGAGGGTAATCTATGTCATGCGCGATTCTCGACGTGTCCCGCAGCCTATGACTAGATGGGTGTACGGATGGGGAAGACCCCGATTTTTACAATCGGTTGGTTGAAGAATGGGAGACAACAGCAGTATGGTCGGGGCTAACTTGGCAAGATTACAAGGTCGGGCCGATTCAAAGTGGCGAGGTATCTCTATTATGTCTACCGCCGAGTATGAGGAGTCGCGGCCGATATGGGGTGTTCCCGTATATGCTACGCCGTTGATTATTTGTATGCCATCACATTTTGTTACCGTATTGACTTATGCTATTTATTTCCGCATTGTGTGCCACTTTTACATCAAAATGTCCAAAGCAACTACCAAAAATTCCTTCAAAAAAAAATAAAAAAAACAAAACTTCTGGCGGCGGTTTGAATTTATACCGCTCAAACCGGGCGGTATAAATTCCAAACCGCCCGGTTTATCGGATTTTTACCGTTCGCCCGGCGCCGTTTGAATTCAGTTGAATTCAAACTTCAAACTGCCCGTTACCGACGGTTTTACGGTAACCGGACCGGTTTATCGAAACCGCCGCCGGGCGGTTACCGGAAACCGGTCGGTAAAAACCTTGCCTGTCTCGCGGCGCACCGAACCAAACGTCCGGTACACGCGGCGCTGCAGCGCAGTATACAGAGCGAGTGTGGTAGGGTAGGCACCAGGCAGCGCGACGAAGCGGCGCCGCCAGCTCCCCAAAACCTCGCCACCACCCTCGCCCGAGCAAAGCAGAGCAGAACGAAGGGAGAGAGAAAAAAAAGTTGACATAGTACGCTTGCAGCAGCAATGGCTCTCGCCGCCCGCGCCGCGCTCGTGCGCGTCGTCCCCCCCCACGACCATCGCCGATGTCTCAACGGAAGCAGCAGCTCAAGCAAGGTACGTTTCGCCGCCCCCGCTCTCCACTGTTGGGATGTTCCCCCGCGAAATGCTGCGACACGGAGCTAAAACCCTAGCTTCGACCTTGCGACCCCAAGGTTTACGCGGCGGGGCCTCGCTCGCCGTGCGGGCCAAGGACTCCGACGACTTCGGGGCCCTGCTGTCGGAGAAGCCCGCCGCACCCGCACAGGCGCCGCCTGCGAAGCGGGATGGGTGGGTGGGTTTTGGGAGGGAGGCGAGTAGCGCGAATGAGGAGGAGAAGGAGAAGGAGAAGGAGAAGGAGGAGGTGCAGGGCGAGCCGGCGGCTTCGTGGGGTGTGCTCAACCAGATCGGAGTCGAGGTGAGCGCGCGCTTTCCCGATTGCTTTTAAGCTTGTCGTCTTGTCGTTTTGAAATGGGTGTGTTGGATTGAGGTGAAAATGTTGTGTGTCAACATTTTGCTACTGAAACAAGAGGAAACTTGCTCTATCTCTCCATTTAGCACGTTGATTCATAGAAGGTTTGTTGATACACGGCAGTATTCAAATGATTGCAAACCTGAAGCTGATATGTTTCGCAAACAGGGAGCATATCGCGCTAGTATTATTCAAATGATTGCAAACCTGCAGCTGATTTGTTCTGCAAACAGAGAGCACACAAGCCACCTATCAGGGTGACCATTGTTATATCAGGCTGATAAATTTCTTGGTAGTGTTTATTTTGCCAAATAAGGTTGGCTTTTATTTAATAACAGTTTTTAGAGAATGAACGATGTTTTCTTGACAAAGTTAAATATTTTGTTCACTGTTTTGCTCTATAAATATTACTCCCATTGTCCCAAAATATTAGGATTTATATATTGTTCAAATGTTGTCACAAAATATAATGACTTCAGAGAATCCACCAAGCTCAACCCCATAAGACCAATCATCAGCTGGTGCGGCTGAAAATTAAGCCAGTCAGGAGCTAGCCTGGCTGTTTAATGAGGTGGCATTTGTCCTAAGATTCCTAGATGCCCTTATTTTTTTGCGAGCAGATGTCCTTATATTTTGGGATTTAGATGTCCTAGATGCTATAATTTAGTGTACTCACTTTCTTTATTCATATTAGTTCATATTAGAAATCCTACGTGCAACCTCCCAGGAAAAGGCATCGAAGTCCATGATTTTTTTTTTGTGTGTCCAAATCTTCTTTATGAGACATTGTAAATAATACCTGGCTCGTAGTTTTAGAATTTATGATGCTTTGATTACAATTATTCAGTTATGGTTTTTGATAGCTGGTAGCAAAAGGAAAGTGTGTAGTCGGCCTTCTCAGTTAATATAAACTGCAGCTCCTGCAGAATAATTACAGTATCACTCATTGGTAACTTAGTAAGGGGTGTGTATTGAGAAAACCACCTTGGCACTAGAGGGTTTGTGCAATGTAGTTACAACTTCTTTTTTAGATAATGGAAAAATATTCGGCTCCAAAACCCTTCCGTGAAGGGGCATAAAACCACAATTGATACAAGGACAAACTAGGTCTCAGCAACAAGAATTTTGATATTACTATCTATACAGAAAATAAAGGGTCATCCATGAGCCATGAAGAACTCCAAAGCTCTTGATTCCAGTAGCTGAAATGCCTTGACCATCTGCTCCTTTTGGTCTTCAAAGAGCTGCAATAGAGCCCAAACCATAACCAATGTTACCAATCATCCAATTAACCGAGGGAAATGATAGTTGCATGTGTTTCCTGGGACCATTACTTTTCCAATCACCCAGTTATCAAAACTGGCTGGTGGTTTGTTGTAGTTTGAATGAAGTTTTTGTACTGAATACTTACAAGACCTTGGTACTGCTTTACTTTGATATTTTTCTTTTTACTTCTTGTAGTTTACTTCCATATTTTTGGTAGACATTTGTAATTTCGTCATGAAAATTAATGGAATTCTAGGGATCGCCCTGTTATGAAACAATGAACCAAAATGTGAAAGTGGATGGAACGGTAAGAAAACCTGAGTGCAGCAACTTTAAATAGTAATACAGTGTGCCCAAATCTGGGGATGTTAGAAAGTTAAAAATTAAAATACTTAGGTGAATATCTTCCTATGGTATGTCATCACTTTTCCCTTCTTAAAAGGCCAGTCTGTATTAATTTCCTGACAGCACATCCCATCCAAGGTTCCAGAAATCAGAAATTTGAAAAGCTTGGACCTAGGCCAGTACCAAAAACTGACTGTTACTGTTTACTAGTTTTGAGCTTTGTTACTGTGGTTAGAAAGTACCATCGTGGTACTTCTAATTTAAGAAACTGATTAGTAAAACTAGACTTATCTTCTCAAGGGTATTGTGGCAAACTGGCAATTTCCCTAACGTTCGCGTCTAATAAGTTCTCACATGTGTTTTCTTCTGTCGGAGCCCGTATCAAAGGAGGCTGGAAGCGCTACTGCCCTGCTCTACCCATCAGATCCCACTGGGCTCCGATGCCCCACTGTGGCAGACTAATCCAACTCCTTCAGATTAGGCTTCCGCAGTCGACTGCCTAGTGCGAGACTGTGCGACAGGGGCGGATCTATATTCAGTTATTCACCAGGTGCAGCCACACCCACGCAAAAGTAAAAGAACAATAGTAACAACGAAATTCTCACCATATTTGCATCTCCATGTCACAAAATCTTTCATCCACAAGGAAAGCACACCCTCTTGGATTTTCTTTAGCTCTGCCCCGACCCGGTGGAATGTACCTGCTGTGGCTATGGAGCTCCGGCCGCCACAACACTACTATCGCCGGCTGCCAGAGTTCATGACATTGAGGTATGCCATTGGAAAGCAGGCGGCATACACGACCACATTAAAGGCCGTGCAGCAGGGTGTTGGCCGTCCACGGCCTTTTTGTTTTACTGCAATGGCCTGAATAACACATAGTCCAACGGGATCACGCCATTGGAGTGCATGCACTCGTAGAGTCGTTGAGCATGAGTGGTGACCTCGTGGACTGCAGGAACTTGAGCTGTTGTGGATTGGTATGGGCAGTGACAGACTGAGGGGTTGAAGATGTGTCATGTTGGACGACTACAATGCCATATTTTCAGATCGTATTATCGAAGCTAGTCGTATGACCACTGATGAGATGACTAATCGCGATTAGTCATCGATCAGGGTCGATTAGTTGGTCCTGATCGGTCTAGTCGGCTAGTCAGACATTTAGTCATCATTATGCCTAGCTGACCTGATCGACCTTGTGTATACTAATATATATGTGATGTAAATATATGTAAACATGGCAATAAGTAAGTAAATGGTAGAGGCAAGCAACCAAAGCACAGTGCTGGAAATGGAATACGACGAGCGGGAGCTGGAAATCTGGCGGCTGCAGCCTCCTTCACTCACTTCCCTCTCCTCTTCTTACCCTAATGGGCCAACTGTTGGGCCGTATTCTACCTACATTACATTACATATACTTGTATTGCCCTGTCCGGCTAGTCTGATCGGATGACTCATCGTGATTAGTCATCACTTATCAAACGATTAGGTTTTTAATCGAATAAATCTAATCGAGGGCCCTTATCGAGCACCTAGTTACGATAAGGATGACTAATCGTCCGATCTGAAAACATGGGTACAATGTGGAGATCTCGATGCAATGGTCGATCGCTGTGGCCACCAGCATGTTCTGGAGGTAGCACATCTGCTCATAACAGACATGAGCAATGTCTAGAGCACCTTGGACCGCATGGTGTCTTATTTATATTTTTTTTTTCCAAATGATGGTCTGATGGAGTTGGGAGTCGATGAAATTGGTTGGCCATGGTGCAATGGATCTAATATTCAAAGATTTGTGAGATTTACCTAGGTATCCTTGTTTTATTAAGAAAATAATCAGAAAAATACCTGAAAATAAAATGGTGCTGGTCCCATGCATTTTGGTACTGTCCCTACCTATTATGTATTTCTGGGTACCTTTCCCTTAGTACTTCCTATATTCTCCCACCATCTGATCTCTATATATCAGTAGTGCATATTTTTACAACCATTGTAAAACTTGTAGCCAGTTTATATTGGCTGGCCAAAATTGATTCAAGATTGGTTACAGTCTGGTAGCCTGCTGACATTTTCATGTATTCTGATGGTTGTCATTGAACAAGAAACCAAGATTAGTTTATTACCTTATCAGATTGTAGGTACAATAAATATTGAAAATGCCCCTAAATATTAGTTGTTACTTTGGTAATAGATTTCCAACACAGCAAATCTTGTTATCTGGAGGCCTGTTAAGTATGACAAAGGTTGTTGGTCATGCACACTATTATTAGTTTTACTGTTACATTAACATACTTCAAATAGTTTGAGTAGAAGAATGAAAGGTTGTTCTCAAATATTTTAAACCGAAATTCGAAATTGAATTTCAAAATCAGATCAGTATTAATTTACTGGTCTGGGTCAACCTGGTTGGTTACTGATGGGAACCAAATAGTAACCACTGATTTTGCAATTCCTGATTGAAAATGATGGATCAAGCAATGATGCTTTTCTTGATGGCTTACCAGTTACATGTAATTTTTTTTTTTTATGGCTTACCAGTTACATGTAATTCTAATTTCGAAGTACTATTTTTATGCAGTTGACTCTGATAAATCATACACCGCTCTCGTATATGGCACATCTGCTGTTGTTGCAATTTGGATATCATCGATCGTGGTTTCTGCACTTGATTCAGTCCCTGTGGTATGTGGCTCTCACTTCTCTGCATATGTGATATTATGATATCAATACTTGAAATAGCAGTAGAAAGGTATCACCAGGATCCACAAAATTAAGATCTTTGATAGTTTGAACGAACTAAGTGTTCGTGTGATTGACCTTCGACTGGAAGTTGATGGATAACAACCGCCAAACAAAATGATCATTGTTTTGGCTGAGCAGGTTCCTCAGGTGATGGAAGTTGTTGGTCTTGGCTTCACAATTTGGTTCACATCGAGATATCTGATATTTAAGGTGACCACTTTGTGCTCCATCAGAAATTTGGGCGTCTGTTTAATGCCTGCAGTAGTGATAATTTGATTATTTGTTTCTGTTTGTTTGTGTGCAGGAGAACCGTGACGAACTTATCACCAGAGTCAGCTCCATCAAAAAGCAAATTTTAGGATCTCGTGACAACTGAGCATGTCTCTTTACGTCATGTTCTGTTAACCGGTGCTGAGTCTTAAGACTCTTAATGAAGATGTTTTTTTTGGGAATAATCAGTACGTTTGTCGGACTTCCCCTGCAAATATTACTAATTGAAAGGTAGTAGTTGTGTTGTGGTATGTAGGGCTGTTTGTTTGTGTGGCACGGTGCTCTTTGCGTTGATTCCAACTAAAAGTTTGGTAAGTGCAGGGCTGCGATGACGTGTTGTTATGTCCGAATTTTTTTTTCATGCTTTGCGGGCCCGTTGAGGCGGCTATCAATTGTGTCAATTATGTGCATTCCTCTGACCCGGACACCCGGCTTCTGGTTGGTGCTGAAAATGTTAGTTTCCGCCGCCACTCAACAACTAATTATGCTGTCAGCGGCTCAGTCCTTTTTTCTGAATATACTAATGAAATGGTTAGTTTCGGTCGATACAAAGTGCTGTTCTGTTCTGTAAGTCAATTTGATAAGCTCCATTGGTACAGAAAAATCCATAATCAGGCTGCTCCACGGAAGGGGCGCCTAGTGTTCTTGTTTCAGTTCTAAAGTAAGGGTTTGGTGTTTACCTGTTGAGATTGCAGAAAGTTAAGGTCAAAGGTAATTGTTTTTGTCCGATAGTCATGAAGCATTTGGAATACGGAAGGGATCCGTTAGCCCGCCCGATTAGGAGGAGGCAACCAGATGGATGTAGCTCAGACTAAACGGCCATTAGCGTTTGCATAAGGCAAAGTGTAAGTATCTGACCACTAGAGACGCGGCTGGACAGCCAAGATGCATCATGGCAAGATGGCAGTGGGCGTTGTTTGCAACCCAAACAGTCCCAAGTCCCACGGGTCCACTGGAAGGACAGAGCTGGAATAGGAGTTCCCAATCTGTAACGAACGCAAGTGAAAAGTAATGAAGAGCCCAAACAAAAAGTTTAAACTCAAACCACAAGAATTCGACGGCGACCAGCATTTCGTGTTTCGACAACAGAAGAACCGTGAGGAACCAGCATTTCCAGTTTCGTGTTTCGACAACAGGAGAACCGTGAGCAACCAGCATTTCGAGTTAGGCTTTAGGCTGACAACCCGTCAGCCACAGCCCCAGGAGGTCCCAGGGTCGCCGTCGACGAGCCCGAGAGCAGCCAGTCTCCAGAAAAATGGGAAGCTGCAACGCAAGAAAAAACACAAAACGCGACACGCAAATATCTTTCCCCTCGCTTTTTGCTTCGTGCGGCCGTTTGTCCCGCGCGACCGCGCGACTCGCCCGTCCCTTGACCCTTCACGAAAAGATCCCCGGGGCCCCGCTAGCGATCCGTGCAGGCGCAGCCAGCCACCGGTTCGCGGCTCTCGCCGTCTCGGCATCTCCCGTCTCCGCCGCTGAGATTTTTCCCGTCTCCGCCGCCGGCGACAGCGTACCTCACCAGCTCACCCCACTTCCCCTACGCCGTCGGTCGCACGTGCTGACCGCCTGACGCCCACGGAAACTGGTGGTTCCGTCCTGCCCCCGAGCCCACTTCTGACAAGCGGGGTACCCCGTACCCGACGGTGGCTGACGGGTGGGGCACCCAGGTGACCCAGCTGACATGGACATGTCTTCCTCCGTGGCTTCGTCTTCCTCCCCTCCCCCCAAATAAAGCCAAGCCCAGCGGCCACCAGCTCCACCTCGTGGACTCCTCCCCCCACGAAACTAAACCCTCGCTCGCTTTGGAGTCGAGACCGAGAGGCGGACAGAGCGAGGGGCCTGACCTGACCTGACACGACACCACCATCCCCTGCTGCACCGACGCCGGCGGCGGCGATGGCGTCCATCTCCGGCGCGGCGGCGCCGCCATCTTCCGCGGCGTGCCGGCTGCGGCTGCGGCGGCACCTCCTGCTCCGGCCCTCCCACCTACGCCTCCGCGCGCCCCACTCCATCGCCGACCTCTCCCGCTCCTCCAGCTCCTCCAATTCCGCCCCGACCCCGGCCCAGCCGCTGGGCGGCTCAAGCGCGGAGAACGGCAGCGGCGTCCGCGCGGTGGAGAAGGACCCGATCAAGCTCTGGGAGCGCTACATCGAGTGGCTCTACCAGCACAAGGAGCTCGGCCTCTTCGTCGACGTCAGCCGGATGGGGTTCACGGAGGACTTCCTTCAGCAGATGGAGCCCCGGATGCAGCGCGCCTTCGCCGCCATGCGGGAGCTCGAGAAGGGCGCCATCGCCAACCCGGACGAGGGGCGCATGGTCGGCCACTACTGGCTCCGCGACCCGGCCCTCGCGCCCAACTCCTTCCTCCGCAACAAGATCGAGACCGCGCTCGACAGTATCCTCACCTTCTCCCAAGATGTCATCTCTGGCAAGGTCGCTGCAACATTTTTCCCGTTTCTATTTGCTTACTCACATACTTGCAATTGCTTCTGCCGCAGAGTTCGAATTGCATAGCGTGCTTGGTATGCTGTGCCACTCAACCATTTTTAGCTCCATCCATTAGGAAAACTCATTTTCGGGTTGATTTGGCGACTGGAGGGAGGAGTGTCGAGTCTGTCAGGAAAGGGTGCCAGTTTTACATGTATATCTATCATATACGCTTATGACTGAATCAAAGCATCTGGAACAATTTCGAGGACGAGATTTTGAAAGAAGTTGATTGCAAGTGTCTCTTTGTTTTTGATATATGTTGTCCTCAAGCCCTGTGTTACAAAATGTTGGGATATGCCTTCACGAGAGAGCTTAGAGCAGACCTGTGTATAATCTTCCAACATCATACTGAAGATTTGGAATTGTAGGAAACTAGAATTGGTTCAATGTTGTTCATGCATTCTATTGCTTGAGCCTATGGCCTGTTTCTCTAGGAGTACATCACTTAGGGGCAAGTACTCTAACAGGCATCATAAGTGCATTGTTCAACAGATAGGTGCTATGTATCTTGTGGAGGCTTTTGGTGTATTTCTTTTTGTGCTTATGTCTTATAACACGGTATTTCGTGTAAATGCAGATTCAATCCCCATCTGGCCGTTTCACTTCAATTCTCTCTATAGGAATCGGAGGGTCAGCTTTGGGCCCTCAATTTGTTGCTGAAGCACTTGCACCAGATAACCCTCCACTGAAGGTATGCCCCTAAGTCAGACCCGAGCAATGCATAAAAAATTGCATTTGTCTATCTTTTTGCATTTAAGATGCTTTGTCAGTTGCAAGAGATAACCCAAAACATTCTTATTATGCTTGATTTCTAGATAAGATTTATTGACAACACGATCCTGCTGGGATTGATCATCAAATTGCTCAACTAGGACCTGAACTGGCAACTACTCTTGTAATTGTGATTTCCAAGGTACTTAAGGATCCCAAACTTGCTTATTTGTTGATATTCTCCCAGCTGCACCGTGAACTTATTGTTCAATTTTGCATAGAGTGGAGGCACACCTGAAACCCGCAATGGTCTACTGGAAGTACAGAAAGCCTTCAGAGATGCGGGGCTGCAATTCTCAAAACAGGTTTTCACCTCAGGATCTTGTTTGCTTTCTATAATTTTGTCACTACTGGTTCATAGGCAATCGGTTTCTGTTACTTGGTTCATGTTTCCACATCCTTGATATATGACCGAGCAATTCATTATCTGAGAGCACGGTCTGCTTTGCAGGGTGTTGCAATTACTCAAGAAAATTCTCTCTTGGATAACACTGCCAGAATAGAGGGATGGTTAGCTCGGTTTCCTATGTTTGACTGGGTTGGTGGTAGGACTTCAGAAATGTCAGCTGTGGGTTTACTTCCAGCTGCATTGCAGGCCAGTCCTTTCCCATTTTCTTTGTATGTTGACTTCATTCACACGCTTTCAAATTAACTCCTAAGGGATTGTTTTCAGGGTATTGATATCAAGGAAATGCTAGCTGGTGCAGCTTTAATGGATGAGGAAACCCGAACACTGTGGTATGGCATTTTAAGAACACGGACAACTTACAATCATGGTATGACTATCTATTGAAATGTGTCATGTCAAACAAGTTTATCTTTTCAACAGGTTAAAGAAAATCCAGCAGCATTGCTTGCATTATGTTGGTATTGGGCATCAGAAGGGATAGGCAAAAAGGTTTCCAGCATCATTGATTGCAGCATCTTCTGTTGATGAATGTTGTTCCTACTTTCCTAACTGTTTTGTATGTTCCTCTTTCAGGATATGGTTGTACTTCCTTACAAGGATAGTTTGTTACTTTTGAGTAGGTATTTGCAACAACTTGTCATGGAATCTCTTGGGAAAGAATTTGACCTGGATGGCAACCGGGTAAAAAGTCTTTCATATCCTGGTCAATTTACAGTACCTCATGTTTTTGAACTACTAGGTTTTGGATTTTATATTCATTACTGTTCTTTGTTTGACATAGAAATTTCCAATGTCAGGTTAATCAAGGGCTAACTGTGTATGGTAACAAAGGAAGCACTGACCAGCACGCGTAAGTTTGAGCTGTTTTTCTGCAACACTTATTGTAATTAAATTTCAGAGTCTAATGAATTATTTCTGATCACAGTTACATTCAGCAGCTGAGAGAAGGTGTACACAACTTCTTTGTTACTTTTATTGAGGTCTTGCGTGACAGGCCTCCTGGTCATGATTGGGAGCTTGAACCTGGAGTCACATGTGGTGACTATTTGTTTGGGATGTTGCAGGTCAACCTTGAACTTTAAAGAGATAAAGCTGTGTTGATTTTCTGCGATAGAGATAACAGAAGCTTACAATATTTTGCAGGGGACCCGTTCTGCTCTTTATGCAAATGACCGGGAGTCTATCTCTGTTACTGTGCAAGAGGTAACTCCTAGAGCTGTCGGAGCACTGGTTGCACTTTATGAACGTGCTGTGGGGATTTATGCTTCTTTGGTAAATATCAATGCCTATCATCAGCCAGGTATGTTTCTCATGACAAAGTAATGTAGTTCTATAATTAAACTATTTTGCTGTGTGCATTTATGTGTGGGCTATGTGATTTACAGGTGTTGAGGCTGGGAAAAAGGCAGCAGGAGAAGTATTGGCCCTTCAGAAAAGGGTGCTGACTGTATTAAATGAGGCCACGTATGAAATTTCTGATTTATGTTCTTTCCGTTTCTCTGTGAAGTGATTGGTTATTTATGCATAGTATTTTTTGGGGCAGATTTCTAGTAATGATAGTTTGAATTGTATTTCATTGTATCACTAGGTGGGTATTTGCTTTGAGGAATGGTGCAGTCCATCATTTTTCACTCACTTTTTTGTTTGGTTTATGGAGTGGAATAGGTTCATCCACCACCACCTTATCCCTTGCAAACTAATAATTTTCTCTTCCATTCAAATTATAAGTCGCTTTGACTTTTTTTTGGTTCATCCATTTAGTTATGTATCTAGACATATTATTGTATCTAGATACATAACTAAATGGATGAACCCAGAAAGTCAAAGCGACTTATAATTTGGATGGAGGAAGTAGTAAAACATGAGGAGGGATGTATTCACGGGGTGGTTCCACAAAATAAACACTCGAAGTGCACCCCGAGCCCCACAGCTGTGTCAATGCACATTTCTCCTGAGACAGAAGGCATTTTAGATGTTCAAATTGGTATAGGTAGGTTTGAAAAGTTTTCCTAGCTGAAAATTACAATTGACGGCTTATTGGCAGTTATCATGTGGGCATGGGGTTTCAAAAATACAGATAGCGGCTTACAGTTACATATTCTTAGGGTCGAAAAGTCAATATCCTTATAAAGAAAGAAACATGTGGATTGTACTAAAGATAACTCATCCTTTCCTTACTCATGAAATGATTTTTATTGTTCCAAATTCCAATATCTTTACATGATGTAAACTCAAATAATTGGCACAAGTGAGGGCACAGATTTTGTGTATGCAGAGAAGTCTCTCTTTTTTTTAACACGCAAGAGAGCTGTGTCTTTTTATATATTATAAGAAGAAAAAGGGGCAAGAACCCTTACAACACACACACACACACACACTTCTTTTACACATAACTGCATTTACTCCCCAATGGATTGCTGTGTGCATAAATGATTCATGTACAAAGTAATGTAGGCTATGTTTCTCACTTTGCTGTGTGCATTTATATCGGAGTTACTGGATTGCTTGCTGATTCTTGTACTTGTTGTCTCCCAGCTGCGAGAACCCTTGTGAGCCATTGACTATAGATGAAATTGCAGATCGCTGCCATTGCCCTGAAGATGTAAGTAGTTTCACCTTGGTGCTCCCTTTGTTTGCTCTGACCACACATGTGCCTTCCATTTATTTATTGGCATCTCTATTTTCATCTACAGAAAGACAATGTTTTTTTTAACACATGCCCAACGTTTGCTTCCTCAGATTGAGATGATCTACAAAATAATCCAGCACATGGCTGCTAACGACAGAGCACTTATAGCAGAAGGCAGCTGCGGCTCTCCTCGCAGCATCAAGGTGTACCTCGGTGAATGCAATGTAGACGAAGATATGCAGGCCGCATAGATTCCGGGTCTTGATCCGTGTAAAATTGTTGAATAAATCAGGAGCAACACGATTGCGATGCTATGCATGGGTGTTGCTGATGTGCCATTAGTTTCTTGTTTCGTGGTGCTTGCACACGGTTGCCGCAACGATGTATTTTAGGATTTGAATTTTTTTGGGCCCTTAAAACACAAAAGGTGCTTGCACACGATTGCCGCAACGATGTATTTTAGAATTTGTTTTTTTTTTGTCCCTTAATAATTAATAAAATACAAAAATACAAAAGAGAGGTGGTGTACGCATCTCATGTATCATTGCGATCGCTTCAGCCTCAAACGCATCTAGCATCTTTCATCCGAATATCCTAAGATCTGCATTTCCAAAAACAAAAGGTGCCAGCAGCTGATATGGACCTCGAGCAGGTCAATGTCAAGAATTTTCGTTTTGCTTGTTACGGAAAATAGTACAGACTAATCATTTCGGATGACCAAAATAAAGTTCTGGCACAAAAACAATTTTATTCAAACCAAGGTAATATTTACAGTTTGTGCAGTACAAATGCCGCTTTGGAATAATTGGTGCTGCTGCTGTTGATGAAGTTGTGGAATAGCACAAATGCTAAATTAGCAGTCCGATTCAACTGGGAAATCATGATCGCACTGGCAAACGCAGATTTACAGTTTCAGAATAGACTAAACAAATGGTTTCAGGCTTTATGCTACCTTTTAAGCTGAACAATGGAAAAGCACACGCAAGCAATTCTAACATAGCCTAATGTTGACACAATATTCATAGGAACTTGGATATCACACGGCAGGAAGTCCGAAATGCTGTAGTTGCCACCGTAAGTAATGCTCGATTATTGTAGACCCTGCATATATGATAGGGTACTAAAACAGTTAACGTAGCTATATAGAGATTAGGTTGCCATTTTTTTTTGGGGGAAACGTAGGTTGCCAAGCTAGCAGACCCCTATTCAACTTGGTGATTATTGTGTGGGAAGAATAATGCTTTACGAAAATATTACTGTCCAAAGTTAGTGCAATAATAGCTTACCCAACAGCAGTAGCGCCCCATGAAGCAACATTATAAATGACTTTAGTTCCATCCCATGCCTTCCGGATTTTACCTTTCTTCTTTTCAGCTGAAAACGTCTTCCTAAGTGCTGGAACATGAACAGTCAAAAAGCTTTTCATCAGAATATCCAATAAAAAGTTATTTCACCGTTTGTCTTATTTAAGAGAAGAATAAATAAACCTTTCTGAAGTTGATCGGGAGACAGTTCCTGCACAAACATGAAATTCACACATTAAAATGCAGAGACACGAAACTCCTCGCTCAGCATGATGATCCCATCAATTGATGAAATAGCTACCTTGGTCTTTTAAGTGATAACAAGTATGCAGCCATAAAGGAAGTAATCCCATCAACCACATCCTCCTGCTTAACAAGAACATATCCATCATCTAAGTCACCATCTTCCCACAAATCCACTGACTTTATTATATCCCATGATGTATCAGGTTCAACTGTGCCAAAGAACAGAGAAGTTTTCAAAGTACAGTGGTTACTATTTCAAGAAAAATAGAGTGAAAGGAACATATCTGAGTTCATATCCACTACAAAGGTAACTTGAGCGGTCATTTTGATTTTATCACCTCTTATGTACTTTTTATAGCAGTAAATATGTAAATATATTCATCCAGCAGAGGCTTACCTGCACCATTCTGATCTACTGACTTCTGAATACCATTGAGCTTTTGAAGGAACTCAAGCGATCCAACCTTAGATTTAAGAAGGTCACACATCTGCAAGGTAAAAACAAGTTGTCTCAATTGTAGGCAGCTTCAAGACATAATAAGCCATGTGGAAAATTCTGTCTCTACTTTGTCACTCCAAAGAGATTTCTGTAAGGGCCATGACCACTACACTTCAGCCCACATTCCAGATAGGAAGCTGGAAACAAATATTAGGGATACTGGCATACTGCAGACATGACTTCGCCTAAACTAGCAACATATATACTGTTCTTGCACCATCTTGGAAAGACTTATTTACAACAATCAGGAACGTTCAAATATCTGATTCTGTACTGCTATTTCCGGACCTGGCACTAAACTAAACTAACTAATAACATTACTGGCAGAGCAGATAGCAAAGGAAGTCACCAAAGTCAAACTACGCACAGATAAATCAGCATCAAATACTTTCTACTGACAACAGATAACCAACGGTGAACAGCAGCTCCCAACAAGCTACTAACGACAGATACCTTTTCTAAAGTCTCACCACAGCACAGAAACAGTGATTACATATTTACAATACTGAGTGATCCGACACATCCACCGCCTCAGATATTTATTTATGAAGTGTTTAGTTTCAATTTGTACTCCCCAAACTTAAATTGTAGCTAATTCAGTTGGATTACGCAAATTACCAATTCAGTTACACCCGTTGCAACGACTTTACTTCGGAAATCCAAAAATCCAAGTTCCCGGCACCCTCCACGTCCCCAGAAGAACTCGCGAGGGATCAAGACGCCTCCTGCTTACCTGTGCCGTCTCGTAATCGGAGTCGCTCGCAACCGACGATGTCGCCACGTCATCTCCATCGACACCGACATCGCCCTTGCGGTGGTCCTCGCCCTCCAGCGGGGCTGCTGCGGCGTCTTCCGATAGAGAGGCGCCGAGATCATCGTCGGCATCGCGCAGCATCTCAACCGCCCGCTGGACCTGCTCTAGCACCTCCTCCAGCGCCCGCTTCCGCACCCTCCTTACCTCCGGCGACAACCGGCGCGCTACGGCCGGCGAGGAGGAGGCTGGCGATGGCGAGGGCTCCATCGCGGGACCGGGCCCTGTGGCCGGCGAGGCGACGGTGGCTACGCCGGATTGGGACTCGGAATCCCGCGGCCTACATGAAGTAGAGGATGAATTGGTTTGTTTGTTTGGCTAAATCGTTGCGTAATAGCGTTGGGTTGGCGTGTGGCTTGCAATAAGTAGCTAAGTGGGCCCCATTTCATGGGTCCTACCTGTCGGTTAAAAATTGTTATTTGACACGGGCCCGGATTGATTTTTTTTACGAAGTTTAGATGGGCCTTCGCACGTCGTGGGCTAAATCAACGCAGGCTCCAGGCCGACGCACGTCGTGGGCCAACGTCGGTATTCCTGTCCGACTTTTGACCCACCTCGGTCCATTCAATCA